>JAPZDY010000004.1:2564657-2582049 GCA_029783645.1 Ctenochaetus hawaiiensis | reverse complement strand
TGATGATGGACACAGGGACAAGAAATGTGGAGGCGAAAAAATGCAATAACACTGAGCACTCATGTAAAATCTGTAATGATGTTAAAAAACATGACACACAAACACAAACACAAAGAAGGAAAAAAAGCATTTTTATGATGGAAGGTGTCCAGAGCTCAGACAAATGGGATGGGTACACCTGTATTGAGAGTGCAAAAAGCTGTTGTTTTTGTATTGAACCTAAGTAACCTATAAAACAGTGACCAGGTCTATAAAATTTTGACTTATGTTGTAAACTTGATTCTGTTTTAAAGTCAGTTTAGTTCAACATGCTTTTCATTTCCAATTCATATTATAAAAGAAGAAAGTACATTTTATTTACACTTCAAAAGCAGGGTCAAAGATTCACTCACACAGACTATCAATGTTTTCCTCTGAACCTCTTGGTTTCTGTTTGTATTATTTGAAATTTTGACCATTAGCCTGTAACCCTCACAGGGCCTGCATGAGATGTACGGCGCTGTTCTCTGGAGAACATGATGCCTTGCATTTCAACTCCAGCCTTTCACGGCTCACAGTAACCCCATCAAACTCACAGTCTGAGTGCAAATGCTAAAGAGTTACTTTACTCAAAACATAATATCTAACATTCCCATATGTTTGGATCAATGTGTGTTGCAATATGCATCTGTGTATTGCTCTTTGAATGAACTTACACTGGATTTTATACTAGCATCTTCTCAATCATCAGAGCTGGCTGATGACTGACTTCCACCAGAACTTCAAAATACACATTTCTTATTAGTTAGTTATAATAACATGTAAAAAATATCACGTGAACCACAAATAAGTGCTAATTGCTGCCAGCAGCTGTTTGAAAAATTGGCTCTAATTGAGGAAATATTGCATTAATCAGAATTATTAAGCAAACACTTATTATTCATCCAGTTATATAATTTCCCAGTTATGTAATTTCAGAGTCCACATAACAAGCCAAAAAACCCTCTTGATCATCAGACAGGCAGATTTATTAGATGGCTACATTTCCTTTAGGGAATTAAATTACTCAAATTGAGGTAGAACAATAGAAAATGGGATGTTATACATTAAGTTACAAAGTATTCACCACAGAAAACAAGGCAAAGACTCAGTAGAAGAAAAAAAAAACTTAAAATGTGAACACAGCTAATTAGCTAAATAGTTGAGAATCCTTAAATCCATCAACTACCTCATAAGAGCCTTCTCAGATTTCCACTTGTCCGTCCGTATTGAAGATGCCCCTTCAGATGGACCTTCTCACAACTTATATAATGCTTATACATAGTGTCCTTATTATAATCATGACGTCTTCAGTGTATGTTAAGTTTAGCACAAATATTCTTTGAATACTAAGACTATGCAGAGTTTTCACAAGTTCCATAGGAAACCTGTGCAGTTTCCCAGAGAGAGGCTGAGTCTAATCAGTTGATCTTGACCTGGACCATAACACAACCCCTGAATATAAAGCACAGTACAGGAAATGAAACCCTCTCCAGAAGTAATACAGTTTAGCAAATACAGTATTTGTGGCACCTCTGGTCAGAGTCATTTTCATTTTCAGCAAGAAGCAAACTACCCCCCTTTATTATATCCCTTATCTTTTCAGGATTCTGTTGAGGGAACTATGAAAATAATTCCCTGGGACACAATATAGGCTTTCTCCCAGTGTATTACACTGTTAAAGTAGTTTCTCAGATTATTGCCCAGAAAAAAAATATAACCTAAGCACAAAAATGAATCTTTTTAGTCACAAATGACACCATAGCCTGCTGACAGATGCTTTTCAGAGGGACTCTAAAAAAAAAAAAAAAAAAAACATCTAACAGATCCTCCCAAACATGCCTTCAGAACTCTGCTGGAGTCCAGTCGATAGCCTTAGCACGCATAAGGACCAATGCTGTACAACGTTTGTGAGCTTCTGCAGGATAAGAGCTTTGGTCACTAAAACAAATTCTCAGCACAACCTGTCACTTTACAATGCAGCCTAAGAGTTGTTTATTGTTTATCAGTGCATTTTCTAACATCACACGCCTGTATTATGGTTTCAAATGTAAATGTATGTATGTTATTTAAAGAGAGAGGAAAAATATGTAGAGTGGTTCATTAGATGAAACTTCATACTTTGTAAAAGTCCTTGAGACAATGGAGGCATTTTGCCCTTTAAATTTAAAAGCCTATAGGATCCAATTTACTTGCCTCCAAGCAGGCTGCACCCATTCCTAACCCTACGCCCTGTGTTTTGCATACACCCACAATATTGCCTAATCATGGAAAACGATTACAAGAGAACACAAAACAGCCAAGAAACACAGGAAGAAAATTACAGTGACGAAAAATGTACATTTCATTCTTTGTGACAAGTCTTTGAACAGTGACAGTCAGGAAAAGAAAAAAAAAAAACATCACAAGCGACCAAAGAGTGACAGTTGTAAAGATAAGCATGAGGAGAGATGGAGAGATTGTCATACAGCAATATTTCTAGCAGCCCATGTACCGTACAGTATATTTAAGTTGGGTCACTGCCAAAGCCTGAGGCTCCGCAGAGTGGGAGCATAGTCCAAGGATACCAGCACATCTCCTCTACAACCACGAGTGCTTTCCAGTGTAGTGGACTAGGCATTTACTACAGCAAGGGCTTAGAGAGAACACACGCATCCACTCTTTGGACACACACTGATAACAGAAGGGTGGTGATCATAGGGGAGGCTTAAGAGCGTCAAATTGCCTAAAATGGAAAGTGTCGTCTCTGTTGGAGATTGAGAGATAGAAAGAGAGGAAACTGTGGGTCGGCTATTTCTGGTCTGCTGGGTGATCTAAATCTGTGACTGGATGGAAGCAAAGACTTATGGGTAATGACCCTAAAAGCCCCCATCAGAAGGAGACACCCACAGGTTCTCCTTTTTTTTCCTCTAAAACTCATGGTGAGGACTAAAAAACAGAAGCCTGAAAGTACTAGAATTACTTCCTGTAGTTGTATGCCTCTGGGAACCAGTCGAGTGGCTTTTAACATCCATGCCTGTCCACACTTATATAAGAAATGTTGGGACGACCTTGAAGGAATTTAGTGTCAGGTACCAGGTGATTTACTTCTTTTTTCCCTTTTTTTTTCAGAGGAGTAGTTGAAGTTGTCACTATGTATACATTTATGAAACGAGTGAATAATCACCAGCAAGAAATATGGTGTCTTTTTATTTTTTTCATAAAAGTGCAGAAAATTGATATAGAGACCTTCATCTTCTTAGGTTTGCTTCAAGTCACTCCAAGGGCTTTTTTAGTTTTTTATTTTCTTTTTTTTACTAGAGTGGATACATATATGGTGTTTTTAATAAGCTCAAATGCTTAATAGTCAAAAGAACATTCCTGAAAACGTTTTAGATGAGAAATGGCCAATACTGTTTATATATTTGATGAATTTTCACCAGTATTTTCTTCTTTTAAAGTTTGATCTGAGTTTACTGAAATGCGCGTCTCTTGATCTGAAAGAGAGAGAGAGAGAGAGAGAGAGAGGAGACTTTTACACTCTTCACATCATTATATTTTGGGTTATACTCAAGACATGTGCAAGTCACTGTAAAATGAAATGACAACCTAAGTTAACTCTTTCTCAAATTAATTATTTTTTTTAACTGAAATCATGAAAATCTCACAAAAATAATAAGTAAAAGACAACCCCCCCCCCCCCTCAGCAAATTACATTAAACAATGTGCAGCACCTCTAGTACTAACTCAATGGGGCAGAGGAGATACTAACATCGATCTAGGCCCTAGGGATGATATACCTTGAATAACTCATGAAGGGAGTTGGTACTGTTATGAACAATTTACCATTCCATTGCTTTACAGCAAAATATGAAAGAGTCACAGTGCAGAAGTTTGTATGGGAAAAAAACAGAGTGCTGTTTAAAAAATAATAAACAAAATTAAAAAATTTGCCCCTTTTGAGCTGAGGTTGAGTCCAGCTTGATTACTCCTATAAATGAGAGCTTTAAGGGTGTCAGGTTCAGTCTTTGTTGTCCTGATGTTAGTTCCAATTGTTATTGCTAATAATGTTGATGATATCTCATCTGGTGATCCCAATGAGTGAATCGAACAAATCTAATGTCTTCTCTGGGCCGATCCTACCGCTGGCACTGCATCCACGGTCTTCTACAGACCGGCTAGGTTGGACTCACCATCCATAAGTTCTTCAGTATATCAGAGTTTTTTAAAGATGCTAATGACTGAACAGATCACCTGGGTATCGGTAGCTCTATATTTCATATGTGTTACAAATGAATTATGAGTGTTTAGTGAAAGGAAATGTAAAACCAGTAAACAACTAGTTCTTAATCAATATCAGTAAAACCAATAAGCTTGGTGGTGGACCATAATACTTAAAATACTGATGGAACTGCAATGAAGCAACAAATACTACAATTTAGCTGCTTAATTCAAATCTTCAACCCAGAAGCACAAAAGATTTTTTACAGCCAGTCCATTTTAAATGTTGACACCCATTGTACTTGATTAAACATGAAATGTTTTCCCCTTCTGTTTCTGAGATTTGGCACTAAATAAGGGACAGAAAAGTCTTTGTGCTGAACATCATGATGTCAAAGTAAAGCTGACTTTTGACATTTTGAACAGAAATGTCATAATGTCATTATTTATCCTAATAGACATTTGTGTGACTGTGTGTTTTTTTTCATAATTAGCTTATTAACTTTTGAGTAATAGGCAAAAATCTTTTACGGTGACCGTTGGCCTCAAAGACCAGTCACTTCATTCTGTAGTCCATATTTGTAGACATTCCCTCAAAACATTGCTGAGACATCATGTCTTCATTCTTGCACAGATGGACATTTCTAAAACATGTTTATAGCCTCAGCTGTTGTCAGTGCTGAGACATAAAGAAGCTGTTAGTCAAAGGCACAAACTATAAGAGCCATGTTAAGACAAGACATATTTATTATATAAACATTTTTTTCTGTAATAAAGGATATTAAGCTCAGTTATTTATAGTGCAAAGTTTAACATTTGTCTCTATATGTGCATATATTAACATTTTGAAACATTTGCAGCATGTGTCACAAAGTCTAATTAGTGTTTGTCATTTTTTATTAAATTGATGCCCTTTTCCTGTTTAATCAGTCAATAGCATTTACTGTCATTTCAGAAACCTTTTGTTCCCTATCTGCCATTACTGCTTTTCTGTCACCTCATTCTTTCACCCAAAAGCACACATGCTCTAAATTCTCTCATTGGCCCCCCTTCATATACCGACTGTATACCAGCCTGGTTTCCACAATTGTTAAGCCAGATCATTTACCCAGTACTTCGATTTAAGTTCTTACCTACCCGTTTTCTTTGTTCTTAAATATATTTTTTGATGCCAAGACGGAATACACTAAAACAGATAGAAGACAGGGTTTACAAACAACATGCATATTGTGATTTGAACATTCATTCAGATGTAACATGGGAAATCTAGAAAAAGCTAAACCTTAAAAGATGAAGAGGAGGAAAAAATTGATTATCAATAATAATATGCAAAGTCAGATCATCGTTAAGAGCATATGTATGAGAGAAACAGACCATAACTAGAAGCAGGAGGTAATGAGTCTGGGAGGATATAAATTATAAAATAAATAATATAATAGTAAATTCAATAATAATAATCAGAGAACAATCACGACAGCAGTTTTGCTGTTGAATAAGGACATGGGAAATCAAGAGAGGAAACTGAATAAGTAAGTGTAGACAGATTTGTGTAAATAAATGAGTGAAGAGATGAAAGAGTGGGCATGTTGGATGATCTTAAGCATGTGTGCTGTGTTTGTGATTACCTGCCTGTTTGTGACCACAACCTGTTGCCAGATTTAACTGCCTGGCTGTGCTTAGTTCTCTCTTGCTGAATGATTTTTGTTTGATGAACTCTGCTTTGAACTCTTACAAGGTAAATGATCGATTGCTTTCCACTGCACTTCCTCTTTAGTCCACATTCCTACAGTTTGGAGGATTAATGACTGATTAATTCATTTGGAGATTAAATGGTTGTCTTTAGGCTCCCTTCACAGAGCAATATGTAATTAATAAAATGACACCTGTGTTAGATTAATTCTAATTATAATTAACACTGGTGTTCAAAGGATGGTTGCAACTTGGAGGCTTAATTATGACTGACTTCAAAAGACTGTTTTCTGGTTTTCTCTCCTTTTATAAGTCCTTTTATAATATAATATGCACTTCTATGTAAAGCATTTCCTTTGATATTCAGAGTTGAGGTCTGTGAGCATAGGCTTAACTTTCCTGACCACCACTAAACTCTAACGACTAGACTCTATTCCAGCAGTTTATCTTGTGTAAATCACATGCAGTCCTCATCTTAATTCATCAGGAGTAACATAGCTTTTTTAAGGATAACCTATGGAGTTTGCATTAAAATTTGTGCGTCTGTTAGAATGCAAATACATTTCTTTTCCTTCAAAAATTGGCAAAGCAGATCTTTTTTTAATGTTGAGAAACTTGATGACAACTGTGTGTGGATGTACAGAGAGTCAAATCTGGTGAGTCTTTTCCACAAGTCTATAAGGCCATTTTCTTAGCCACTTCAGAAATTACCAGTAGGAAACTTGTAAATGTACATTTAACCACAGCTTAATCCCAACGTAATGTGTTCACTGGATGAACAGATTTATTATTAATCAATGAGCACTGTCATTTAGTTCATTATCATGTAACATCACCAGTGTTCTCCTGATGTAATTATAACAGGACAGAAACAGGACAGAGCTCCTTTCATCAGTCGTTGCTAAACTGTGCTGTTAACGGATCAAAATTACAAGTGGTATCTCTAATACTACAACAAGAAATCACCAAAGAAACCAAACACGATCATTATTAAATTAATGAACTGATACTCAACTCAAAAAAAAATTGAAATTAAACATCCCTTTGAAGTATTCATGTTGAAGAAACTCAAAAATGTCACTGAACTCCAGAGAAAATACAAAGTGGTCAACGTGAGGACAAGGTTGTTTAACGATTTCTTGTGAAGTTAATTCATTTTAATGTAGATTTTCACTTAGTTATGTGCTCACTAGTTTTTCTAATAGTCTTTTAGCTTCCATACAAATGTTCAAGGATGTGGTTCTTTTTTAACTGATCCACCTTTTAGATTTTATCTGTATCTGACGGTTTAGAAAAGTCACGTTAAGGTTGCTTTTGATGAAAGTAAAGCTGCCATCATTCCCTCCGTATCAACAGTCATGCCAACTAAACTGCATTATCTGGGCTCATACGGCTTCAAAAGATATGAATACAGTCGTTTTGCTGAATACCAAGGTGCAGCTGCTGTAACACTGTGTGTTAAAGGTGAAAAGCAGGAAGATGAGAAGAGCAGAGGGGACCAACTACTGTTTGACTCTACTTGACAGCTATATTGAACAAGCTGTTCTTATTTTCACTCTCCACTGTTATGTTCATTAAAAAGATGATCAAGTTGTTTTGGATGCGGAGAACAGGTTTTATCTCCCATGATGCTCTAATATAACCACAGAATTACCACGCTAACCACTGGGGCTAGAATACTGCATATTGCAACACCACATTATACATAGGGGCCGTAGCAAGAAAAGGTCAGAAATGGTGCATCTGATCAGTTCACACAGCTTGATGTACATTTCCTAAAGTTAGGGGCACACGTATGCTCTGTCCGTCTGTAATTTCTATCATGTCTTTCACAGTGGTACCATCTATTAGTTTCATTTCACTGCCTCCAATCTTTCTTGTTTGAATGAAACAAAAATGAAACCTGTTTAAACTTATTATGGCTTCATCTTTAAGTAAGTATATAAAACATCGTTTTAACAATACTAACTGTATCTGGCAACATGCATTATGCCACAAATTAAATTTCAATAATTCATGTTTTTTTATGTTTGTTTGGTTTTAAGTAAAGGGCAAAAGATCAACTCAGAAAAAGTTTTACAATATTACAGAAAAAAAAACAGTGGTGCTCAGTGGAACAAAAATATAATCAGTTTTTTCTCATTTTAATCGTTTTTTCCTTAAAGGGAAATGTACATCATTCTACTCATATAGTCAAAATAAGGTTACCTGTTGCTTACTTGTGGGATACAAACAGTCAGAGTGGGGACAAAAGTTTGCAAATGTGTGAAAAAACACAAATGTGAAATACTTTACTCTTCTCCTTTTCTTACTTTCTGCCTGGGTCAGATAGATATATTTTTCATTATCAGTGGTGGCTGTTTAAAAATTAACAAATACCATGATGCCTTTTAAGATGCTACCTACTTTTGAAATGTAACAGAGTGACTGTAACAGACAGGAAGAAGGGGGAAAAAAATCAGTAAATAGTGAGGTGGGGAAAGGCAGAGAAAATGGGATAGCGACTGGTGATGGGAAGAGTGGTATTTAGCTGTCTCCCAAACTGAGGAACTGCCAAACTTGCAGCTAGTATACACACACACACACACACACACACACACATACACACATGCAAAAATCTCAAAGCACCTGCCAAGCCACAGAAGAGGAGAAACGCGACTAATTACATCTCTCTCCAAGCCATTGAAAGAGTAAATACCAAAGAAGAGACATGCATATTCATAGCACGGCACAGAGGGATTGACTTGGCTGTTGAAAATCATCTGGAGTGAAGCAGAGAGAGGAAGCTTTTGACACAACAAATTAATAATTATTAGACAGACAGAAAGAGACAAATGGATCAACAGGCAGATTTAGAGAGGCAGCATGAACACTGCAGGGCAAGTCTTTTAAAAGCTACCTGCTGGTTTCTAACCAGTGACAATGTTTCTTTAACATTACAAATCAGCTTTTGATTTGGTTTAACAAAAGGAAAATGTTGATGTAGTAATGAGAACACCAGTGGGGTTTGGTATAACCTATTTTAAATGATGAAACCAGTTAACTGTTAACAGTTATGCCTCAGCACTGCACAAGGACAAGGTTACTCGCTGTTTCAGCATTTAATTGTAATCCGGTCTGTGGCTTGGCTCCTCAATTGGTACATTAAAAATATTGTATTATAGAGTATGTAAAAACAAACTTTATTTAATTTTAAACATTTTATTTCAAAACTTTCCACATCTAAGTGTTAGCTTCCAAAAAACCCAGATTATACTCTACCAACTACTGCTGAAGAGTGAGTCCACAGTACAGCCTGGGGACAAGACAGCGTATCACAGCCACAGATGCTGGATGGCTTTTCCTCATAGCACTTATTTATGCTGTCAGGATAAAAAGAAAATTTCAACATGCATAACGAAAATTATAACAAAAATGCCTCTAAAGATACATTACTCATCCTAGCTATAAAGCAAGCATTACATTTTACTGCATGTCAGTGGCACATATTTACGTCACAAGTGTATTTTCTTAATGCTTTTGTGTTAAACTGTATGTACACTATTCAATATAATATTAAATTCCTCTGAATTGAATAGTGTTGCTGACAACAGTAACAATGGCCCTGTTTAGTTTATGCATGCCTTTACAGAGAGTCAGCAAGAACAACAGTGGGACCTTGGAACCGAAGCAGCTGAATGAACATCATTAATTTTATTTACACCTGTGCTTTTTCTTCTGTCACTTGTCAAATTGTCTTCTGTGAAAAAGGTGTGCTTAAGAGACAAATGCCTGAGGCAGTTAATGTTATTCAACATTTACTAGTAAGTCCTCTGTATGACTGTGTAGGGTGCTGTCAGTTATTGTTATACCATTAAATGAGCATTAAATGAGGTATATGTAGCATATTAGCACCAATTACAGCATGATTCCTCTGTAAAGGTCAAACTACTGCGTACTTTATGTACAGGGTTGATAGGCAGTTTAAACCATGCTTTAAGTACAAGAGTGTATGGCAGGACAAGGAATGTCAACTAAAGACAAGACTGTCCCACTACAGATATTAAAACCTGGTTAAAATTAGAATCCAAACAGCAAAGCAGCAAAGCCTTTAAGAAGTGGAAGGTGGGGATGTAACCTATTTTATAGTGCTGTGTTGTATTTTATATGGTGTGGAGAAGTACACTGCACACAAAAAGCTTATCGGATAATAACTGTGCTTTAAAAAAATGTACTTTTTATAGCATGACAGAGCAAGCCAACTGTATGACTGCAAGTACACACCATTGATTCTGTTGGCTTTATTTCCTTCATTTTTTTTCCCCAAAAAGAAAGTTTAAAGTTAAACTTAACATTCCAAATACAAAATAGTATTGTGCAGAAAACTCTTGTCTTATCCAGAAAAACAAACAGTAGCACAGAAACAGGAGCAAATATTTCTCTTGTTGATTCAATTTTAGGGCCAACACAAAATTCAGAGGGGGCAACAAAATTAATTTACTCATAGGCTGATTGTTTTTTGGCAAAAGAAAAAAAATAAAAAAAGTACTTCAGCCCTGTTTTTTTCATCCTTCCTGTTTCTCTCTTGATTCCTCTTGTCTAGACATGAGTGTACGTTAAACTTATGTCTCCCTTATTAGCAAAATCATTTCTGTTTATGTCTAACTGTGTCTCTGTTTGAACTTTATACCATTATTCTGAATGCACCTTAAAAAAATCTGCTTTAGCGTGACCTCAGTAAGTTAAATGGATTTGAGAAAGGAAAAAGTTTGTTAGGGAGAATGATTTTTAACAGGAGAAAGTGAAGGAACTACAATGCAAAACACAGGTGTTCATTGTTTCTGCTGCATTTATGTCTACAGATAAAATATGCATTGATCATAAAAATAAGACTTAACATCCATCATCTCCACAACTGTTATAGTAGTTTTGCTTTTCAACCACCAAAATGGAGAAGTTCAATGGGATGTTGTTAAAAGAAAAGAGCTCTAATAAATTTTTGAGCATCTCTATTACACAAGAGGAAGAAGAGATAATGAAACCTGCAGACAGGAAACAACCTGTACATGGCAGGTTGGAACAGCAGGTTGTTTATGGTGACTGTAGACTAGGTGACAGTTGCTACTGATAGCTCCTGTATCCAATAAAATATACCCCTGGGCCACTTTCTAAACTCGCTGTATATTTGCCCTACCTGCTGTAAGAGCTGCCACTGAAAATGATATAAACCAGAAAAAAACAACACATTATCTTGCCTTTGTAATAAAACAGCTATTACACAGCATATTTGAAATCTCGTCACCAATCGACCAGAGAAAAGGGAACCATTTGAAATTTGGTTAGGTTAGTGTTTTATCAGGAAAAAGCACCTCCAACAGTGAGGAGAGCCTGACTGAACCATTCTCTTTGCACATTTCATCTTTTTTGGCCCCTTGTGTTCTGATGAGTATATTGGAGCTTGAATTAGAATCATTTTAGTGTCATAGACTTGTGTCATAAAAAGCATAATCATTTTACATCTTACTTTTAAGGAGCAGTGAGATGTTATCTGTAAAAAAATGTGCTTTTAAGAGAAGTATTTTCTTCAAACATGAGTGAATTCAAGCTTCTGAGGCAAACACCATGTGTTTTGCTTGCCAGGAAATATAACTTCAAACTTTGCACTATCTGAAAACGCTTAAATACCTCACTGTGCGTTTCTTCCTATTTTCCAGGCTTACAAGATGTCCTGCCAGAGTTCCTGCGTGGGCGTTTTGTGGAAGCAGCCCTTAGCTACGTGGCATGCAACTCGGAGGGTGAGTTGCTCTGCCGCAACAATGACTGCTGGTGCAGATGCTCACCCCGTTTCCCAGAATGCAACTGTCCCTTCGCTGACATCAAGGTCATGGAGGACAACCTGGAGAAGAGAAAAGAGGCCTGGAGCAGCTTCAACCAAGAGTTCATGGAATCTGGTATGGACTTGAATGCTTAATATGAAACCTTTTGTTCATCAACAGTACAAAGCCGTCATCAACTTTAACCCTTTCAGCAGTGTTACAAGTCTGAACTTTAAATTCATAGTTTGGAATTCATAGCATGCATTTAAAGTCTTAGTAGCAGAAATACAACAGCAGAAAGAATATTACCTTTACTAACAGTTTACAGCATTGATCAGTGCTCTAATGGTTCAGGCAGAATTCCATCCCGCCTACCTTTTCTTTACTACCCTATTCTCTCGCTCTCCACCTCCGCTCCAATGAAGCTATGCTAAGCTATATTCTCTGTTTAAAAACCTCTTGACCACAGTAATGGCTGTTAGTGAAAGTGACAACTTGGGAAAACTGCCATTACTGTAACTGCTTCACAAGCCTAATGATATATTTCGGGCTGTAACCAACCAAAAACAGATTTAGTTGGGCACATAGATACTGAATGTTCTATGAATCCTGGAAGACCACCAGATGTATTATCTAGGAATTAACGAGGCTTGGTTATGTGTGCTTGATTTAAATGCAGTCTTGAATTTTTGTTGTTGTGTATTTAAGCTAAAATAGGATGTAATGTTCTTTTTAAAATTATTCTGAAGGCATAAATTTATTTTTTAGAACAACAAGATGTTCCAAGAGAAAACAGGTGCTAGTATGTTTTGCTTTTAGCCTTACTGTTTACCAAAATATCATTCTTGATGCTACCATTTGAAGGTACAAATGGAAGTTATAGCAGATTTTTTATGCCCTACACATACTGGCTTTAAAACAGAGTTGAAATGTCAAATATTTAAAGTGGTTTATTGATGTTATATATTTAGCAAAACAAGTAGAGGCATTTTACCAGAGAAGGGAAGCTTCCCTATGTGAAGTAGGTGCTGTGTTTCACCTACGAAAGGGGGATCGGGAAATATTTTGCGGATATATTGACTCAGTGTTGAGATAGGCTGGGATTGTATTGACTGTGATATACAAGGTGCCATCAAAAACTTCAGTGACTGTTCCTGATGTGCTTCACAGTAATGTGCATGGAGCAGGTGCTAACAATGACTTTGTGATAAAGTAGAGTAGTAGAGTCACTTTACCTGATCATTATTCGCTCCTAAGTTACATGCCTTTTTGTGACCACAAGGAGGTACGCACCATGTGATTTATCATTGATCTGAAGTCTATAGCTACTAACTGCCATGGCATCACAGTTCAGGTTGCATGTGCTAAATGTTCTCCTTCAAAATGTTGCAGTGCAAGGGCTGAATTCATAGCACACAACCCTGCAAATGTCAGTGGAAACCATTAGCATGCTCTTGGTTGCACACCTGTTTTGATGCTTCTCTGGTCTTCTTTGAGCTTTTCCACTGTGAAGACTGCTGTTTGTGCCGGGTTTTAGCCTTTCACGCAACCCTGGCTGCAAAGATGATTCTTGCCATTAAGTCTGGATCATCCTGGGACTGTTAATGGAGATCCTCAAGGACTTCAACACTGATATTTCTGCTATGAGTCAGAAAATGTGTGCATACCAGTGGCCACACAAACAGGTGTACCTCAGGTGCCGCTGATGATCAAACAATGTAACGTGGAAAACCAATAACACAAATAATACAAAGTTATTGCATGCACCTGCCACAAGCACACTACTGAGCAGCACTCCCTCAATATACACCAGGAACAGCCACATATACACAGACAGTGCTCACAAACATCTGCTACTGATCTGCTCAGGTAAGGGAGCCCAAACACAAATTTGCATTACAGTAAACTGATAATGCGTTGATCTGCTGCGACCATCCATGAACACATGTGCACATAAATCATCCACCAACCACCCTCCCCAAAGAATAACTTCAGAGACCCACACATGTACGGATATTACTCTATTGGCTATATCTGCTTAATTGTGTTGTGCAGTGGGAGCTTTTCCTGCTGATTTCTGTTTGTGCTGTGATTATGTTTGTGTTTTGATATATGACTGTTTTCCTTAATATTTACCTTGATGATTAAAAAAGGCTGCTTCCAGTCATTTTAAATGTTTCCATTTGTGCAGTAATGTCCTTGCTGCAAAGAATAGTGGACATTCACACAACAAAACTAGAAACCATAATTATAAACCTGACAAACAGAAGAAACTGTTCAGTTGAACATAAAAACTCCAGAGCGCTTGGGACTTTTCAGGCAGCTGGCTGTTTTAATCTCAAAGATTTCACTGTACAAACCTGGACTATGTGGGACTTTTTGGACATGAAGAAGAACACAGAAATGTAATTAACAGTAGATCCTGACAGATCCTATCTGGGTGTCAGGAAATGCACAGAGCATTTCTTATTGGAAAGGCACATTTATTGTGTTTGCCTCTGTGAGATCACTGCAGGGATTTAATAAACTCACCATCGCATTCCCCATTAAATCCAAATAATAAGTTTTGTGATACTGCCTGCCTAAACCATGGATTATCCAGAGTGCACCCGAATACAACGGTGACGAGTGAATACAGTGACCTAACGAAAATCAATAGCCTGGTTTGTGGGCGGTCCTTCATTGTGATCCAGGCCACTTTCATTTACACTGTATGTGATCGGATTGCTAGGTTAATGCTAGGTGTAAACAGGCTCTGTGTTGTATAAGACTGTTCGGTTCCAGTTACAGATGTAGCAAGTGGGATGTTGATGATTTTAAGCTCCAAGCTGGATGCAGTTCATTCTGAATAACACTCTTTTAAGGCAGCATGTACCTGTGAAATGTTTTTCTTAATAACTTGTGATATTTACTGACGAAAAGAGTGCAGTCATCTATGATGTGTGATAACTCACCTTGATTACAACTCAGTTGCTGCTGATTTTCTTCAAAATGATACATTATATGAAAGCCTGATATATGATAGTCTAACAACTGTATTTTAAGTGGTCCATGTTGAATCTCAGGTGGCATTTAATGTTACTGTATATGAGAAAACAGAACTGTGCTTTTATTTACATTTTCAAGTGACAATTTATGTCCCAGTCAGAGTTGAGACACTCTTTTTAATGGGTGTGTCAGTCAAGTGTTCGTTCTCTTTACAGATAATAGAATGGTTTGAAAAGTAATGTAAGCCTCAAGTCAGAAAGAGACTGAAGTGAGTCCAATATCTTTCTGATAGAAAACATGTTTGCCACATTTTAATAGTGTGTCCATCTTTTAAAGCCAGCTATATTTCTTTTTCTCAACATTGGCAGCAAGTGACATCAATGGGATGCGGGTAAATACTTTTAATAGAGGAGTGATAAAGCCTGCAAACGTTGTCAATGGTCACCAATGACAGCTTAAATTGGTAGTAAAACTGTCCATCAACATCTATCATTTTTTTGCAGAAAGACTTACTGAATCCATTTGGACCCACTGGCTCACAATGTTTGCAAACTGTTGGTTTGTAACAAACTGCTCATGTTTTTTACCCTGTTGGACTTCATTGTTGCTGTGCTATAAAGGGCCAACCTACTGTACTAACATCTCAAATTGGGCGACCGCCTCAGGACAAAAAAACTCGCAGGATTAGAGTGAACCACTTGGCTTTTGGTTCTTTGATTAATTGTGAATTTATTTAAGATTTTGCACTATTCCAACTCTAACTAAACAAAGCAGCATTGTTAAGCAGAAATTCCCCCCTGCGTGCATACTCTTTTCACTCACGGACACGATTCTGTACACTCGCATCACATTCATGCACGTGGTTTTTGTGTACAAGGCTTTGAGACCTACTAAACCACATAATATCCATCACTGTTCCTTTCAAATACAGTTGTGTTTGTGCGAGAGACAGCCAAAACTCCAAAATGGGCAGCAGCTCCCAAAAATAGAAAATCAATTTGTGGCAGGCTGCCATAAATAAATGAACGAATGGGAAACCTTGCTCTCAATCCTGGCATTTAGAGCAGACTAAGTGTAATGAAAGAACAAATTGCAAATGTAATGAAGTAAAAAGTAAATCACAGGCTCAAAAATGTAGAGCAGAAGTGCAGTTTTAAAGAGTAAGTAAGAAAAGTACTTGCTCCTTGTAACTACCCGACCCTGCAATCAAGGTTGACTTAATGCAGAAATACAGTGAAGGTTGGTTCCCCCTGAAAATCAATTCTGCTAAGCTAGGCTGTCTGAGAAAAGTTGATAGAAAGTTTATAATAAAAAGTTAAAATCAGAGGTCAGTATTGTCTCAACTTATTTATTCTCTAAAACACAAAACTTTTGACCTACTGTTACTCTGAGGAACTCTGCTTGTTATCTGTTTCCAGCGTATGTTTTGAAATTGCGGCGTTATTAGCCATAATATGATAATGTGTAACCAATGTTAGTGCCAGTATTTGGAAAGTTGTGTCCTGGCATGCTGAGCCACAGCGGCTGAGGCCCCATCAGGTGTACAGACTCACTCTTGTTAAATCGTTTTCCACCAAGCCAGGCAGTTTTATTGAAACTATTCATCACAGACAGCGAGACGCAGGTGTGTGATGTAATGGCGGCAATGATGCAGAACAATTCAGGCATCATTTCCTAAATTGTCTGAAACTTCTTTTTTTGTTTCGCCTTTTTTTTATTTTTATTTTTATTTTTTGGCTACATCTCAAGGCAACACCAGCTTCCTTCATGATGACTTGGAAGGTGAAGGCAGGATTTAATTGGAGACAGGTTTCCAGCAGCTTCTCTGCAACTTTGTGCGGGCGTTGTGTTTCCCTGCTGAGTTCATGTGATCTTGTGTGTGCAGCCATTTATCTAGAAATTGCTTAGAAAGTGACATTACAGAGGTAAACAGCATAGCCGTGCATACACTCAGCCTCATTTTGACAGCACTTTGCAAAGTTGCTTTTTTGCTGAATATTAAATCTTCATGAAGATGCACTGACAATGTATTGAAAAGAGAAGAGGAAAATGTGTAATTGCCAGGCTTTTCTTTTTTCCCCTGACATTATGGTTTTTGTCAGGAGCTTAACTTTGTGCTGTTTGTCATAAAAAAAAATGGGAGCCTCTAGTACTTTTAGAGGCATGTGTGTTTGAATTATGAACTAAAAATACCTCCAGAGGCTCCTTGGTTTGTCACACAAACACATACATTCAAACACTAAGAAAGACAGCACAGACAGGCATATACCACACAGCCACAGGCATTTATCCAGAGAATCATCAAAGTTTTATCTAATTTAAGGAAAAGACACAACCCAGGTACACATTCACACTCTTAAGTAGGCTCACACAAGGCAGGCTGAGATGAAAGAGAAATGCAGAGAGATCCGAGGAGGGTAACCTACATGGCAAATATCATTTGCACTCCCCTCCTCTCTCAGTCTTACTATCTCTTCCCCTTTTTTGCATCTTCTCTGTTTCAAACTCACATATCAACCCAGTCTCACTCCAAATTGTGTAATACCTACGTTTGTCCACTTCACAAAACGTAGTGCTCTTACAATAACGGCTTTGAAATTGTAACGTGCGTACGTTTCATCTGCATAGTCTTTTCTGCGGGCATACTTTAGGTCACGTGACTGCCGAGTTTCTCCCCGGCGTGAACAGAAAACATGGCGGAC
>JAPZDY010000004.1:2533475-2561244 GCA_029783645.1 Ctenochaetus hawaiiensis | reverse complement strand
ATTGTGTAGTCCTATTCATTAGTAGACTAATAATAAAACCCTCTTGCTATTTTCACTATAAACCGACAATGACATGACATTGTTAAGAAGAACTTCAGGCATCTGTTTAAGTAATTTCACCGTTGTGAGGAGTTTCTGTACCTGCTGCAGCACAACGCTCAAAACTGGTCACACAGTGCTAATTAGAAATGCCATGTTCGCTGAAGGGATTTCAATTTCAAAACAATGTCAATGTCCAGAGAAGGAACAGGTTGGTAATGTGACCATTAGGCCAGCTATGTCTGACCACGAGACAAAGCGTAACAGCAGATTAAATGAACACCACCAACTAAAAGGCTTTTTTTTAGTGACTCACATACACAGACTTCAAAGTCTATCTGGCTGTCACCATGGCAGGAAACACGCACACTGCAGAGCACAGCCAATCAAAAAAAACACAAGCAAGGAAACGGGTTTACGAGTCAAAGCTCATCAAAAAATAAAAGAGTAGCCCCTTAACAGCACAAGCACAACAGTGTCTACTAGGAATCATTAAGTTCAAAACCTGCTCGACCTGTTGCATCGCAGCCATGAAATATGTCCAGTAAAGTCCAAACCAAGTCAAAATTGGTTTCTTGTCAAGGCTGGTAAGGAACACAATAATATTTACCACACCTTTGGAGAATATATTAGAGAGTTGAGTGGAAAAGGAAGAATGTTAACAAATGACCTGACAGCCTCTTTTGAAATTTTGTCACAAGAAATTAAATGACCTTTATTGGTACATTAGTCATTCTTTTTAATGCAACCTCTCATGACGACATGAATTTTGAATGCTGACAGACACAGTTGAGTCTGCTGGTTCCTTTTAACCATGACCATGTTCCTTGTTAACCCTTACTGAGAAGCCTTTGTGTCTAAATCCAAAAATTCTTCAGCACAGCAGTTACAGATTAGAAATGTTGCCTGGCTCTTAGGGGCACTAGATCAGAAAATGCTTATACAACACAAACACGAATACATTCGATAATGGATTTTCATCAGTCATCCATGTTTATTCACAGCATTAAAAAAAAAAAGATTAGAGTAAAATCAGATTTTGAAGGGAAATCTACAGAGCACACTGTGGCTATTTTTCATACTTTCTAATGAAGCTATTGTCCTAAAGCTCATTACCCTGAATCACACTGAATAATGTCTTAAAACAAGAAATATAACTAAATGTCAAAAAAGTGAGTTAAATTATATTATACATATATACATATAACTTAACAGATACACTTTTGTCTACAGTGCAAATATCATTTTTTTCAGTCTGCATTTTTGAATGCTATTGTCAGTAGTTTTAAGGGTAACTTCTTCTGTTTGTTCAATTTGACATCAGTAATAATGATGTTGTTGCAACTGCAGTGGATTTGTTTGTTAACACCACTGCACTGAGTGTTCAATGTCCTTTGCTTGTTTCCTTTGCTAAGTGGTACATTTATATCTTTGATGGACAACACAATTTAACAATCAGCTCCTTGTCACAGCTGGCAGCCATATGCCATGAATGAATCCATAAATCCTGATCATAACTATTTACTCTTTCTCTCTCTCTCCCGCTCAATACCTCTTATGAAGGTTTATTTACCTTCCCTGTTGTGCATTGTATTGCTCCGCTTGTAGTTTAGCGATGCAGTACAGATTGTCTAATTGTCTCTCTTTCTCCATTTTATTAATTAAAAAGCATTCCTGCAAGCTAACAGGAATCTGTTTGATACTTGGAACAACCTACAAATAGGCCTGGCATGGATTCCACTCAATGCTACGAGGACCCCGCTGCTTTGAATCTCTGCCCATTTTCAGCCTTTATTGCCGTCATTAAGCATGCTGTCTCAGGGTGTAAATGTAGCACATCCACTTCCTGAATCTGCAAAACAACAAAAGAAGAAGGGATTATTTCTAGTCCCAGAGATGGATTTTGCCTCAGCTCAAGATTTGGCAACAATTCCTTCACTCTCTTATTTTATTTTCCTTATTTATTTCCTCTTTTATTTCACAGGTGGACTTTCTTTAGCAAATGCGGTCTTATTTGCTTCTTTATTTCTTACATTTTCCTTTTGTCTTATTTTCATTTTTCCTTTATCTGTCGATGCTTATTTGTATTTTAGTTTCACAGAAGAGCTTTCAAACCAAATCTTTCTTCTAGCAGTTGTCATAGCTGCTCAGCACTGTGCTTTTTGTGTGAAAACAAACCTAAGTATGTGTTTACGTCCTAGCAAGAAGAACAAACTGGACTGTAAAGAAAACCTTTATTTAGCCTCTGAATCAGAAGAGTCTTTACATTGTGTGACTGTTTGGAAACTCATTCCCACTAAACACATGTGATTTCACTATTCAGAGAGAGAGATTCATCTACCTGGACAAGATAATACTACAGCAGAATCACTACTTAGTTTTTTGGAAAGAGTCACTGTCTATCATCTTATGTTTGAAATGAAAGAAAAAGTGATCTTTTTTTTCAGTTTTTAATTTATTGTATTTTTTTTTTTTTTTTTAAACATGGCATATAAGAGAAAAATCTGTAAAAGCTTTGAGATTGTTCTTCTTTTTTGGTGTGACGGACAAGAAAGAGAGGATTATTATGGATTAGAGTTTCCTAGAAAAGCTCAGCGGATGAACTGGACAATCCAGCAGGAGAGAAAAGATATTTGTAGGAGTCGCATTTCCATCAAAGGATAATATATAACTTTTACATGCTAAAAGGTATAAAAACATCAGTTATTTTGCATACTGTGTGGGTTACCTGCATTATCCCGAATGTTTTCAACAATTTCCAAAAACGCTGAAGTCCTTTATTTTAATTCTTTAGTTTAGTCCTTTATTTCAATTCATGGTGTTGTTAAGGTGTCACTGTACTGAGTCAGTCAGTCAGACAGACAGGATTTTATGGGAATTGCATCTGTTGAACACTGCTGAACAGTTTTTTAAGCTGCTTATACCTTAATGATACTGTAAAGTAACATATGGGGCTAGAACAGACAGACAGAGAACAGTAACGTCATCTTCAAGCATCAAATATGCAACATTTCAGAACATACAGAGTTAACAGTCAAAAGATGAAAACTTTATCCTGGTCAGTATTGTGTGAATATATCTTTATACACCAAAATATTAAAAATAGACCACCAGTTTTGCTAAGGTTTTTTTTCCCTTTGAAATTACAATAGAAAAATATTATCTAAAACAATAGTTGACATGAGTGGAATCTAAATAGAAATCTTAAATGTGGGCAGCAACTCAGAAGTCTGCACTGACGCTGCAGGCCATGGTGTGTTCATGTCTCACAGAAGGGTCTATGGAATAAATTCAACCCCTGAGGATTTACATCTTATGCCAAAGTTTGTTGCAAACACACAAACTGTGGAGCCTGGTGAAAGGTGAGTCTTACGTTGTGGTTTAGTGTTTAGCATGTCTGACTGTCATGCATGAGACCAGAGTTTTACATCTGGTCAAACACCTGCAATTAACTTCTACAAGACCAAAAGACCAAGACCAAATCAAACCTTTTTTTAAAGCCCAATGACAAGTTTTACCTAATATAACCAGCAAATAACCAGCTGCCACGATAACTATTTACTATTTTAGTGTTTTCAGGATGGATTGCCATGTCAGGTTGATTGTCATGTCTGGTGATAATATTGCGATCATAACAAGCACTCTGGTTATTATCTACTTTATGTAGGTTAAAGTGCCTCACAATCAATATATTATTGACAAATTGGAGTGCAAATGATGCAACCTTCCTTTTTCATTGGCAAGCCAGGCAAGTTTTCTTAATGTCCAATCTTAATAACTGGATTTGCAGTAGAGAGGATGCTGAACAGCAGGCAATGCTGGAAGCTCACTTCCAAAGGGTTGGGTAATTTGTTTTTTCTTTTTTGATCATCATTATTCATGTTTTTGCAGCATGAGATAGTAAATGGACTGCATTTATGTAGCACTTTGCTGCCCTTTTCTCTACCCAACACAAGTCAGCATTCACCCACACACACATTCATATACTACTGGCAGGTGGCTTCTTTACATAGTCCCAGCCTGCTCATCTGGAACTCATACACACACATTCACACACTGATGGAACAGCCATCAGGAGCAATTTGGGGTTCAGTATCTTCCTAAGGACACTTCAGCATGCAGACTGAAGGAGTCGGGGATCGAACGACTGTACCTCTGATAAGTAGACAACCTGCTCTGCCTCCTCCAGAGCTACAGGCAAAGAGAGGTGCCTTGTAAACATGCCAGCCTGCCAATAAAGCGTGTTTAATTGACAGTCCTGGTTGTTTGCAGGCTTATCATTTGCTCATTAGTCACAAAAGCTTACATATCATAGACATAGTACACATTTATCTTGAACTTTAATTTTTATTAAACAAGAAAATCTCCAAATGTTCACTTCCCACAAATGTATCAGTACAGTTACTGTTACTGACCAAAAGAGAGAAGGTCTTAAAGCTTGATATATTCAAAAAGCAGATGGTACATCGAAAAGTTAGAATTAGTAGTTAGGTGTCATGTCTATGGAGGTTAAAATGAGCTTCTCCCCCACATTTAGCTGTCAGTAATCATTGCCTGGTGGGAATGTGCTTGTTGGAGTAAAGTGGCTCAACATTATTGGCTTATTGAAAGAGAGGATACCATTGATTATTTGATTTATAACTTATGTATGACATTGATATTCATGAATTATGTAACATTGATCATATTTGTTACATCTGAAATGTCAACATGGACCTACTGTGGCTAATCTATATATACAGGCTTTTCATTCACAGAGAGGCTGTAATGTTTCTTTGTAAGCAAAAATTAATGATGCACAGCTCATTCTTTGAACTACCCCCGCAGAAAGCCTAACTGCAAGATCAGTGCGCAGGTTGACCTTTTAACCTGCAACATATCATGCTCAAGTAACTGAAAAGAAGAAAGAAAGTAAGTAGCTTTTTCATATTCAGTCTCATTAGAAAACTACAACAGACGCACTGAGGTATGAAACAATACTACAAATTTTCTCCTTCCTCTACAAAAAACTGAAAGTGGCTGTCTGTTCCTGAACATGTCTAAAAGGAGGCCAACGCCAAGTGCAACCTTTGAATGCACATGATTCTCTGCTCATTAAGAGGTACAGCTTTAAGCTTACCTTGGATATGCATGAAAATGCTTTGCAATTTAATCCAATCTAAGTTTAAAGAAATCAATAAAAGTACAAAAGACATAATTTTAATATGTCATTAGTACAGATTATCAAGCAAACAAAACTAGTAGTAACTAACCCTAGCACAGATTCACTTCACTGAACACTCTATGGGATATTGCCCACCTGACCTTAAAAAATACTGTCCTCTTGCAGCGTAATAAGGTCTGGAAATCCTCTTGTTGTATTTCACAGGTACAACTTTTAGCTACCCTTTGCATTCAGTACATTTACACAAGATGCAATGTTTTACTCTTTTTCTTCTTTCTGAACTCCAATTTTCTTCTCTGGACATGGTTATCTTTCCACTCTGCTTCTGTCTCCATGTCCCAAAGTTTCTCACTGTCTACCCTTTTCACACCTGCCAAATGCCTGGCAAGCCAAGACTACTTTGCTGACTTTTCACCTAATCTGGCATGTCTCTTCGGCCTCTGTATCAAATACTCTGGCACACAGCCTACGCACGCTGCTATTGGAAGCTCTGGCCTAAACAACAAAAAAAAAGAAGAAGATGAAAAAGAAGAAGAAAACAAAAGATGAGTTTTTTTCAGGGCAATAGAAATAAGACACAGTGAGAGCAGTTCATGTGGGTTAGGTTAGTTTCATGATAATGACAAAGCAGTGAAAAACTTAAGGTCAGTATTCCTGACTGTGAATGGATGTGCCAAGTGTGGAATTTCATTGTTATTTCAAAAAAGTGTTTCTTGTGAGCGGTCTGTCTTGGGGCTCTTGCAGAGACAATTTCACAGCCCAGACCTTTAGAAAGGAGAGACAGCCGAGCTCTGATCTTGCACCAAACTGTGTTTTAAATGCAAGAGAGCCAACGCTGTCAGAAATCCCACCATTCCCAGAGTTGTGCCACCTTTCTGTGGACATATACACCTGTAGAATTTCTTCTGTTTGATAAATGTGAAGATGTTCTTGTTGATTGCCCCTTAAGGCTAATTCTGGTGTTTTCCAACTTCTCTCTGACTCTGTTGTTATAATTGGCCATCATTCTAATCTACATTACACTCATTGGTCTAATTGCCAAAGTTAATTACTGAGAATGCAGCAACATTCCTTTTGTATTGGATTTTCCATCATGTTGGATGTGTATTGAAGACGATGTTGGGCAAGTTACATCCATAATGTAATCTATTACATATTACTAGTCACTCTCATTGAAAGTAATAAGTTACATTATAATACCACTGTCTGTGAGAAGTAAAAAATTATTTATCCCACCACTTTTGTGTTACTTCTCCCGAAATAACTGCTAAAGTTTGTTGAGGCATAAAAAAGTGGAAGTGCATAATATTCTCTCATAGCAAATAGTCAAGGCACATTAGTTCAAGTTAACTGCAATTCATTACAAATCCAGTAGGGGAGGCTGCATTGTAGAGCCTAATGGAGGCTCTCCTATATGTTCAAGCAGTGGTTAGAATTGAGCTGTTTGTTTAAATTGAATGAATTGAATTGAATTTTGAATTACAATAGTATGATGATATAGAACAATTTAACAGCCAAAACCTCAAATGGATGTATCGTTTAACATCTGTTCCAACATAAAGGATGAAAAAGGGCAGTGATGATTATACCGTTAAAAACATACATATCTATTTTCGTACATAAAGGGGGCATAAACGAGCCATTGCATCACAAGACAGTGACAAGATGGCTTCACAGCACATAAAAGGGAAAGTGAACCCTGCTGCAATGTTTTTGTTCCATATCCCAGAGGCACTTGCAGTAGTGCAAGTATAACCAGTTTACCATAACGTTGAGTCTGACTCTGATGCAAGCATTCCGCCATTATATCAAATCGATTCTTCTTCGGGGGATTATTTCCTGTCGCACTGGGGGAAGTGGCATTTTGTTGAAAAACTCTTGAAAAAAACATCTCTTAATTTGGCTCTTTTACACATAGCTGGACAAAGTAACGGAAATATCATTACTGAAATTTTATTAGTAGCATGTTAAATTACCCCGTTGCTGCCTGAAAGTAATATATTACTGTAAAGCATTGCTTTTGTAACGCATTACCCCCGACACTGAAATGCATTTCATAGCCATGACTACAAGTTCTTGTCCTTTTCTTTTTCTCTGTAAAGAAAATACACTCAGAGCTTACCCATATTTCCATCTAATTGTTGCTTATCTCTCCAAGGATAATTTTGCAATGAAAATCAATATAAAAGGATACTAACGGCCACTGCATTATGTAGAGTGACCACACAGTAGCTATTTGTCAGAAGATGTCTGGGGATGAATGGCACTGACTAAGGAACAATCTAACTAATCATTTCTTCGGTCACCTGTGTCACACTGCCTGTCTGGTTTTCCTAAGAACAACCTTGTAGAGTTAATATTTTGTTGCATTTTTTTTGTGAAGACAAGATCATTTACTTGACCATCATACCACTCATACTTACAAAAGCAGTGAGGGTTTTCTGATTAGTAAGTCTTGCTGTTGTTCAGTCATTTTCAGGCAGTTATTTCACAGCTTTTGTTATATATAACTTAAAAGAATACCAACCAGAATACATACCACCTACGTGACATTAATGACATCAGAGGTCAGGATTTGTATCTATTGTTGGTAGGAAATATAATTGTAGGATAGGAAAGAATAGGAAAGCATAGAAGAAAAGAGGACAGAAGAAGTAGGCAGAAATTTCTTAAACTGTCTGCCCCACAAAATTTGACCACTTGTATTTAAAAAAAAAACTGTATAAGTCTGTGAAGAAAGCTTTGTCAGGAGGGGTAGAAGGTGATGGATTGTGCATAAAAGACGGAGGCAGATAAATAAATATACAAACATAGATATAGTTTGATTTCTGAACAGAAACAAAAAAGCCTGCAGAGTACTTCAGGGGATAGACGCAAGAAAGGTCCAAAAGAAATAGAGTAGCTCATCAGTGGCACTCAACAGTCTCTTTCCTGTCCTTATTTACACCACATTAAGGCCAATAAATAGCCCAAGGGCAAGAACCTCAAGCTGACAAACATGCAGTCGGCAGCAGTTCATCTCAGGACACTGCTCCGGGTGAGAGGAGGTGACGCTAGGGCTCTGCAAGGCGTAACCTGGTAGTTATTAATCCGTCAGCATGTGTCGAGGTGAAAAAAGGTGAGGTGGTGGAGGGGAGGAGAGTAGATCAAGGAAGACAGGGAGGGCGGGAAGGTGGAGGAAAGGAGAGGGGAGGACATGAGAGCAGAGTAAAAGCACTGCAATAACAGGGGAGGTGTAGAGAACAGGTAAGGAGAGGGAGGATGGGAGGACAGGAGATGATGCAAAGGGGAGGAGAGGAGGGAAAATTAGAAAAGAATAGAGAAGAGAAGAAGTGAAAAAAACAAAGGATGATTTCCGCTGACTTCTCACAGAAAAGTAGGAAGCCTGATTTTCCACTCATAGGCAATTTTTGAAGATCGCCAACAAATACCTCAGATCAGAGGCAATTTGGCACTCGCTTCCCTGTGCGACGGTTGCTGTGTGTGAGCTGTTCAAAGATGACACGCCAGAGCTTAGCGATGCCCTACAGAAACCCAAAAGATAACAAGCATGCTAAGTATGGGGTTGTGTCAGGGATGGGATGGAGAGCCATGCAGTGAGCTACAGCAAATGAGAGCAGACACTCCTCTGCTGTCATGTACAATCACTGAACCCAGTCTTACCAGGCACCTGCACAGAGGTGGCAAAGTGATAGTGGCGGGATTTGTAGGGGAAAAACTGAGCTGGAAGCAGCTTACAGTATGTAGCAAGTACTACTAAATTTGTCGATTTAATATAGTCGGTGAATCAGAAAACAGAGGGAAAGCTGATATACCAGTGACAGCAGGTTAATGAGACACAGTGGGTGAGATTCTAGGGGCAGATATAATAGACAGACACGCTAACTAAAATCTGTACTCCTTCCCAAATTTTCATAACTTCCTGGAGATAGAGATGAGTTTAGAAGGAGGAAGCGTCGTCCTTCCTGTGAAATATACATTCTCCTTGGGTCTTGTCTGCCTCACTTACTTGAGACAACACTTGTGATGCATAACTAAGAGGGTGGTTTAGAGGTACTCTAAGGATACATTATTTCCAGATATCCAGAGATGTTTAGTACATTTTACTTAGGCCTGGGGTGATTGCTGCAGTTTAGCAGTCACTTACTCTTCCAAAAAAGTAGTAGTATTTTTTTTTAACATTGCATAATGCATAAAATGGTTGCTTAAACAAACCAAGTTTGCTCTGGTAAAGTATTTCCACACTGCTGATTATAGTATTACAGTAGCGGAACGAACAGCCATGTTTTTTTCTGCATCTTGCTCCATGCCTGCTGCTTCAGCGCACTCACTCCACAGTCTTTAAGTCACACATTACAGCAAGCAATCTAATGCATCAGATACAAAGGCTTTGCTTAAAGCTGGTGGAGACTCCCCAGAGTTAAAGGTAATGGTATTTGGACTTTCAGTTGCAGCCATGTTTTTGATGATCCAATGAATGTGACACTGCTTTTGCCTGGATATGTAAATGGTCAACTGATGGTAACTGCTGCCCCCAAGTGTGTTGACTTCATACAAAGTTCCTCAGTAATAAATAGATAATAAATTCATAAATATAATAATACAAGTAAAATGTGGCATTGTTTAAGGTACTTCAAGAGCAACTGCCTCTCATAAACACAAGCAAGCATGCAAACCCAAGTTTCTGTAAATCTAATGTATTAACAATGAGAAAATAAAAAAGTGAGGGCAGCAGGATGAATTAGTTATTTGATGGAATTTCCATCAGCTTAAACAAAATTAGAAAATAAGTTATGTTTATCATTAGAAATATCACTAGATGATAGAATAGATGTATACACCTTTGAGAGAGGTGAGCCAGCATAAATTGTCCATGTCTGGCTCAGAATGTAAAAGTTCTTGACTAACACAGTCAAAAGAGCATTTTTAAATGATTTTGTTCTAAATATTAGTCAAGATGGACATAAGCTCAAGCTGGCTGGTTCAGGGGATCCTTTTGAAAAGCAGAGATGGTGGAGAGATCGTGTTGCACAGCTCTTTACTGCTGTCGTGTGCATCCATCTGCTGGCCAGACTGGCTGGACAGAGGCTTTCCTGGTGCCAAGTGCCAACGAGACTCTCCGGAGACTCAATTAGAACACAGACACGCAGCCCATCAAATGTCATCACAGCGTGTGTGTGTGTGTGTGTCCATGTGGGTGAGCATCCTTTTATAATTGTGCGAGTGTTTTTGCATCTGTGTGCATGTATGTGTTGGTCAGTGTGAGTCACAGCTGCCTGCGACCAGGAGGACAGGCCTTCCAGTTAATGAGCTGCTCATTAACAAGTGTATAGCCAAAGACAGCTTTTTTTTTCTTTTCAGGGCCTTGTTAAGTCATCGTCTCTAGACTGAACTTTTAAAGAGCTTAGGAGCCAGACAGGAGAGCATACACTAATAGTCATTTTTCAGTTATTTCCATAATTTACAGATACAAGCTCAGCTCCACATATGCTTACACATATACTCATATGAAGTCAAGAAGTAGTTTGTCTCGAGGAAACCCTTTTAATGGAGCCATTTGAATAATGCAGGTGTAGTAGAGGGTGGCTGTGGTTGTTGTTTGCATAAATGAAAATTTCTTTTGGCCAGCTTTTGATTTTTTCCCTTTTTTATGAATAAAATTATGGATTTTTTAATTGCCAATGACTCTAGGTTGAGGTGAGACAAAGCCAAAAGACAGGTTTTTGTATCAGGTCAGAGCACTTTGCATCAGTGATAGAGAAGCTATGATCATCAGTCATACAGTGTGAGTAGATTGTGTACATGTGTGAATCTTTCCAGATGTATTCTCAAATTTGATCACCATATTAGATGTAAAACCTGTCAGATTAACTTTGTTCCAGTTCATTTGAACCTTTTAGAATTGTTAATTCTGTCCATCTTAAAGCCTTTGACTGCATGCATCTGGGAACAATTACCTCACAAGATGGATGATAACATCCTATTTTCCTCATCTACTCAGGTAGAAGAGTATTCTGTAGTTGTTTAACTGCACTGAATCATAGAATCGCTGTTTAGTGTGGGACTTCCAGGAATCAATGGAAACAATTCCTGTTCTTTTGCCATAGTTCAATTATGTTACTTTGACGACTTTACAGGTGGGTCAGTTGTTACCTTTCAGATAAAGCATAAGTGGGTTTAGACCCTAAGTATATCCCATAATTTGCTTATAAGTTTATTGCCTATTAGGGAGAAGCAGATGAGTTATCCAGCTCTTTTCACATGCACATATAGTTCATGCCTTTTTTTGTTTGTTTGTTTTGTTTTTGGATCATGCATAAAGTTTACAGTCAGTAACCTTTGTAGTATATCTGGTTCAGGTAATTAAAAAAGAACATTTGCTCACATAGGTAAATTTGGCTTAACATGAATTAGAAATTCAAAGAAGCTTTAATGCTATTTTGAGCACTTGGGAGCATTTGTATTCCAGTAAAACAGTACATTGAACTGATGAAAACAGTGTGTTGACACTGCTGAACTGATATTTACAGAGTTTCAGGAAGCCAAAAGAACCAAACATGCTAAACCATTTACAATTGCATCAGCAGAATTTGCCATGTTTCAATATTGTTTGCTGTGTGCATTTTGTGAACCCTTCCCAGATTATCTTCCCATCAAGCTGGCATCACATGATAACAGTGAGAAAAAGCTACTGTCATGACATCTTTCACTCGACTTCACTTAACCTGGTTCATGTGTCTGATGTAGACTGAAAAACCTAAACGTCTGCTTTTTGATTGTGTTGACTTGCACTGTTTGTTTCATATCACATCACATCTGGATGCAGCCTTTATTTCATGCATGTCAGCTTGTTCTGGCTGAGGTTGTTTCATCAGTCATTGACCCCCCCCCCCAACATAACAAGACTCTATGAAGACATCTATATTCACTGCCTGTTCCATCATGAGGGCAAACCTATTATAAAGACAGCTTGAACAATTAGTGCCTCAGTTACTCAGTAAGCTGTGATTTCATTAATGAAGCAGCTGATTCATGTTACAGCTTATATCTGTTTACTTCAGCCAGTAACTTTGTCAGGTTAGTCAGAAAGCACAAATCATTATGATGGAATAATCACCTTTCATTTCACACCAGATGACACTGGTTATTTATAACCCCTCATTACTCACCTCATCAGTGACATCTTATTGGTTGGAGATAATTGGGACCAAATTTGCTATTCATAAATTCACAATGGGCTCTTCATTGGGATTTTTAATTATATTTCCCTGTGCAAAAGGTTAAGCGTGGGAGAAAAGAGGAAAAGTCCATTCAAATTCTTCAGCACAAGTCTAGCTTCTAAGTGACCAGTGCTAATGCTTGCCAAATCCCATACATCTATCTCTCTTGCTCTCTCTTGCTCTCTCGGCCAATCTCTTTTAATCTATCTCTCCTCCTCCCGGCGCTCTATCCCCACAGGGAACAAAGTAATTCCTGTTTCTTCAGCACAGAGAGCTCAGCACAGTCTAAGCTCAGTGCATCTGCTACCTTTACTTTGCCCTGGGCCACAAACATCTCAGACGTCTTGCAGGAGAAACTGAAACACTTCTTTACTTCTTCTGTACTGAGAGAACAAAGATTTATGGCTCACTACAACCTCTTTATTGTGGAGAGACATTTTCACCTGTAATTGCTGACGTGCTTGCCATAGGACACTTTCTGCAAGGCAGCGTCAAGGCTGGCGCTGCAGAAAATAATGTCTTTTAATCAATAATAGAGGCTAAATTTGGCATCTTAGCAGTGCATGGACTGGATTGCATGTACACCTTAAGGTTATTACCACTTCCACTGTCAAATCGTTGACAATCAAGGGTGATACAGATGATTTATACAACCAGGAGGATGATATTTGTGTGTGCTTGCGCCTTGAATGATTATCCAAGTCATCTAAAGAGGCAAGCTGTTTGCATTAGTGTCCTTTGTTACTTCAGCTTCTTTGACTGTGGGAGGTGCTGGGGATTCCTATGTGGACTTAAGAGCAGTACATTCTGTAAAAAGCCTTATTATCAAGCAACAAAAGTTAACAAAAGAACATCAAATGTAAAATGCAAAGTCGGAGCAAGAGACAGATTCCACCTCTCGCGTTCAAAAGAATAGTAATTTAAAAGCACAGCTTGTCAGAATCATAAGGTGAATGCTCCCAAGGATTGGAAATAAAATAGCTTTCTCTAGGCTGAAAGAGAAGGAAATCATGCCCTTCAGCTTGTTCTTCAGTGACTCATATCTGGCAGACAGTACTTCAGAGAATACTTGACACACAAATGAGAGAAAAAGGAACATGACTAACTGTCATAAGACCTTGACTTCAATTAAAAAAAAACACAGCAACAATTGAAATATAATGTACTGGTTAAGATAATTGTTACTTTCTGTTGGGAAGTTAACCATCTTTATTACTTTGAAGGTTTGAATTTCTTTAGCAGGTTTTACAAGTTGCTTCATGTAAGGGAACAAAACTACAAAGGCAACATTTTTCTGACAAAAAAGCTTCCTCTAGGGTGGATTTGAAGTGGCTTGTAGCACTAAATAAAAAGCTGAGATCACCAAAATCATTAGAATTCATCCTGTGGGCACAATGAAGCTCTGTACAGAATTAAATGGCAATCCATCCGATATTCACTGAGATATGTCTGTCTGTACCTCAGTCCTGAACCGACTGTGTGGTTGACGATGCAGTCCCTGGGGCCAAATGGCTTGAACAGCAAAAACACATTGCTGAGTTAATTTTAAATGACATGGAACAAAAGAATCTTATGAAGTCTTCATGTTTTTTTAAAGGAGATATAATGAACTGGCATTAAACACTGGACTCAGCATTTCCCATATGTGTTGCATTTATGTGACATTTCAGACAAAAATAGGATATTTGGGTGTCTGATGCAGAACTTCCTCTCAAAGCATATGCTCAAGTGTTTTGGTTCCAGTTGGACATATGGTTTGTGTTATTTGGATATGAAACATGATAAGTACAGTTTAACGTGTAAAGTGGCTCCATAGTTGATAATCTCTGTACTGCTGTTCCTATAAATGTTGAGTTTTCTGCTTCCTATTTATCCATTTGGCTTCATAACCTTCACACATAAAGGAACTCAGCGATAATTTAAAATGTGTAAAAACATAAACACAGCACTGCTTTAACTTGGGATTGTTTGCAGCTCGAGCAGGTGCACCGTTAAAACCCATCTGTCTGCAGACAAATGCGTACTGGCCCATCTGGGTTCCCTTTCGCTATCTGAGACCAGGGGACTATTCAAGGTTAATGCCCCCTTATTAGACTCAGTCATCAGAGCCCAGAATGGCTTTCCATTAATGTATGAACTCTGCATGTATAGGAATACCTTACAGTGGTTAAGTATAGGTTTGCCATAATGCATCCGTCCTCCATTAATCCTTTATTAGAAATAGGTAAGCTGCTGCAGGCTTTCTCATATGCTGACCCAAGTGGAGATGAAATTTACAAATTCCTTTGGGTAAGCAATAACATAATTGCCATTCACCGATGCAGAATGCATGCTGTAAAAACTGCTAATTGATGCACCTATAGTTGCATGCCCGACTGAGCACTGTGTATTGTTAGCTAAGGTTAGCAGATTGAGAAAGAAAAATAAACCACTGAAGATTATTCAAAGGCAAACATGTAATAAGCGATAGATGGTACATAAGATCATAGAGGTAAAGAAAGTATTTCTTTATTCTTTAGAGTCAAAAGGCTTGTTTATGAAACACCTCCCCCGTTTATAGAATGTCATGGCTGTGATTTACTGTGTTCATTTGGGTTTATTATTTGTTTCATGATACCAAGCCAGTGTTGGTGGATAATGCATCACCTAGTAACATGTTACAGAAATGTGATTAATATTTTGGTAGCAAGCAGGGTAAGGGAGGGTTTGCATAAAGACATAAAGGTTTGCGTATGACATGTTGTCAGAAATTCAAACTGTTATTGTTGTTTCAAACATCAATAATGATGGGCTGGCTGAAAAGAAAGAAGGGAGTCTTAATTATGCTTAAATATGGAAGTTATAACCAGCATTTGCATACAGTTAGCTGTTATGGTCAGTCCAAACTGTAGGCTGGAAGATAACTAAACCAAATGGTCTCATTTTCTGGCTTCTACTCATGTTACAGACATTGTAACAAAACTTGCACATCTACATGTCTTGAAGTAATGAATCATATGATGGAGCGATGATGGCGACAACTTTTAGTTTCTCTCAGAGGGTATATGTTGTCTGGTTAAAAAATGAAATTAAAAATACAAGAAACGACCCTAACCCCAACTCTTGCCAATCTCTGCACAAATTTGATGTAATTTTATCTGTGACTGGGCCTTAGTAGCTGTTGGTGAGAGCGTTTTGAAGCAGAGTGAGGAGTATATGTTTAAATCTTTTAAATGACTTGCCTCATGCAGGATGCAGCTGAGAACATTCACACTGTTTATTTTCCTTTTCTCCATTTGAAAAAACATAGATGAACGGCACAGGAAGATATGTTTGCACCGTGAAAATCATTCTTGTACTTTACTTGTGTAAACAACAGTAACATTTCAATTGCTCTTGGTTTATCCTGGGGAAACAGATTGATTGTGTTTTGTAGCTACTTATAAAGTTTGCACCAAAGATGGCACCTTGCATACATAAAAGGCATCTCTTTTACAAATGCCAGGGTCTTCTGCAGTAAAGCAGTGACATTTAAGTAGGTGAATAGATGAATCAAGTGCATTCCCATCCCGTCTAGCACACACACTCACAAAACAGTGCTGCCTGACAGAGAATCTCCACATCCTTCATCCAAATACCCTCCAATTTATTCCCCACAGCGACACCCTACAATCTGCAGGCAATAATGCGCTGCAATGTCATATCATCAGACAATATCTCAATCATAGTGGATGTCAGGGGAAGTGAACCAATAATGCTCTACTGTTTTTTCGAAGCTGCTGTTAAAATGTCCTTGAACGTCATCCAGGTGCTCCACTGGAGCAGCTCAGCAGCAGGTAGTGGAAAACTGTAGGTTTACTGGATTGCTCCCAGTCTTTTTACCTCAGTAGGTCGTGGCATCCACAAAATGTGTGTAACCGTGCAAGTCTGAGGCATGACACTACTGAAAAGAGCATATGTATCAGGTCTCCACAGATAAATAGGAAAAAAGGAAAGAAAATGAGTAAAAGGATTTTCCCTCCGGTGGAAGCAGCTTGAAAATAGCTTGCCCCTTGTTCGCCTAAATCCATTATCCATTTCTGATCTCCCGAAAGGAGCCAGCGAGTTAGTTCATCTTCAAACAGCTACGCCAAAGGAACACTGGAATCCTAAGGTGTTTGTTTCAGCAAGGGCCAGCCAAATTTGACCTGGAGGATAATAAGGAAGAGTAGTGATTTCACTCATGCAGACAAGAAGTTGGCTACCAGGGACCTGAGGCCTCCTGTATTGGGTTCTACTAAAAGCTACATTGGTTGAAAGAAGAAGATTAGTATAAAAGTGAATGAAATCTTTTCCAAACATATCTTACAATTATTATTATTGCTACAAATTTACAAAATATTTACTCCATTGTAGAGTAACCTCTGGTGAGAAAAAAATCATGGTATGATATTGCATAAAAAATGAGACTGAACAAAAACATTCCCATATTATTTTGTAATAGTTTTCATATAATACACAGATATGTAGATATTATCGTTACAGGACAGTGTTTTTATAAGTTCAGTACTAGTGAGCTGTGGAGGGGAAAAAGCTAACAAGTGGTTAGCCAGGTGACTAGCTAAACTAACTAAATCTAGGAATAACAATGTCATGGTAGATGTGTGAATGGAAGGACGTTCAGTTGATGCTCAATAATGTCTTATTAATGTGGCTTGATTGTAAGCATAGAAAACTGTGATTTTGATGGTCTGGCAGAAAACTAGTGAATTAGTTCTGCTTCCTGTTGTATTTATTCATTTTTGGTTTGAGTGTTTGCATGATGACTGATGCTACTTAATCAAGGACACATCATGTTAACACCACAGAAAAAAATTACAAATATAAAAAAAAGCAATTTTTTGTTTATTTAAATTTTGTAAAATACAAGTAGTGATGTGACTACAGGGCTGTACCTGTATTTTGTTAGTCAAATTAGCATTTGGTGTTCAGCATGAAGATTTGGCAGGGGTTATTAGTTCCTTTTTTCTCAGTTCAGCACCACAGCTAAACCTCTATATGAGTCAATAATATCCTCATGTTTTACCTGTGACAATATTTTTTTTATGCCTGTCTTTTTCATCTCTGTCAGAGACATTCAGCGTCCATCTTGTAGTTCAGTTATAAAGTCATCCAAGGATTGTCTCTCTTGCCGCTCTGCTCAAAGAAACTGTCAGCAGGATTGGCTCTAGCTATGCTGGAACCAAAGGTGATACAAGGATTTGGTACCACCAACTGTAATTTTTACAGCCTGCCATGCTGTCCCTCTGTTGTGTCCCTCTGTGCACGATGATGAAGCTAAAAAACAAGAGCCGAGACTTCTTTACCGACCAGTCCATAATTGTTTTTAAATACATTTTCAACATACATGACCATAACCCTAATTATAAACATCAAACACCAGTTTTACATTTCTGTCAGAAAATATAATTTACTGGGAAACCACTCAATCCTCAAACATCACAGATCTATAATTTGTTTCTCACTGACAGCAGTGATATAAACTGCATTCTCCACGTGTGCAACCAGTGATGCACTAAAAAGTACAAAAGATCCAAAATGACTTTTTTTTGTATAACTGAATAAGTGAAATCAAAGAGGGATGTCTCTTGTACTTTTTAATTTAGAAGTTGCGTCAGTTCTGAATATTTTTCAACCCCGGCATGCATATGTTTATATAGTCAGAACATAAGCAAACCCACACAAATTCATGCACTCTGTGACACTAACAGTAATTATGTAAGGCACTAGACAGATTTGCATAATCAAATTGAGATTGTGAAACAAGCCTAACAGTCAGTGTGGATATTGGATGAACTCTGTTTGCAGGCTTTCGGGCTGTATTTCATTCTGTTCTGAGCTGTCTTGGATGCTTTTCTTGAGGCTTCAGTGTTTTCGCAGTGTGAAGGTAGTGACAAATCACAGGGACCAGAATAATCACACTTCTTAGTTCTTTGGAACATTGGATGTTTGTGAGTTGTGCTTTTTCATCCCTGTTTGTCTTAACCCTGGTCCAAATCTAACTTGTATAAAGATAGTAACCCTTGCTGCAGCAGCATGCTTATACAAAGCTTAAACATGGACACAGACGAGACATAACCGGCCTGTTCGTTGACTCTAAGCCTACAAAGACGACATGCTGGCTCATGTCATCGTCTCTGGCCTTCACATCTCCTCTTTTTAACCAGCCTGTCTTTATATTTCTCAGTATTTCTGTCTTATATGTCAAGGGAGGGCTTTGATGCCCCTCACCAACCTTGAATGAGAAGGAAAATGGTGCTTCTAGTTGAGATTGATCTTTATGGCTTGGTAGAGGCTGAAACGAACCACACTGATGCTTTTTTTTTGCCATGTTACGATCACACACAAGAGTCCAATAAGCTCATGCTCTGATAGCATCACCGTACTTCCCAGACATGTTGTGCCTGTGTATATATTGGTTTCCTAAACAGAAATGATTTCAATTTTTCACCAAGGCAATGTGTTTGAGATGTTGAGTGTAAATCTGTCATGTACATTTGGGTTTGTGTGTGTGTGACAGAATGCCATGCTTCACTGAGACATGCTACAGTTTCACTAAGCCATTGTCATGCCAGTGCAAAGAAGGTGGTCTTTCATGGGGGTTTGTGGCACAAAGTTACAATTCCTCACAAATCCAGGCCTCCCTGATAACAGTGCCTGACAAGGAGGGAACTGTGCTGTCATTTGCTGTATTTGTATTCAACTGAAAGCTGCAGCTTAGTGATTCTGGTGATGAATTTGAATGAGAGCTTTTAGTAAGTGGTGACCTGTAAGCTCATTGGAGGGACTGACATAGCAGGACCCCTCATATTATGTAAGGTGTATATGTGTTACTTGAGTTACTGTGCCATTAACTGCTTTTTATATGATTACCTGGCATCTTTCAGTTTCATATCCTGTTGACAAACCATTTTGTTTAAAAAAAAAATCAAACAATCTAAAAAAAAACTGGTGCGGTCAATGTGCTGTTTCTTGGCTAGCTATTGTCCATGACTGCATCAAGTCTAATTTATATAGCACCACTTCACAACATAAGTTATCTCATGGCACTTTTCTTTTAGGACAGACTGTATATTTCACAGAGAAGCAACAATTTCAACCCGTTCCCCCATGGCCAAGCACTTGGTGACTGTAGCAAGCTGAAACATCCTTTCAAGAGACACAAACCTCCAGCCCAACCTGGCTCAATGGTTGGCAGCCATCTGCTGCAGGCGGTTGGGTTAAAAGAAAGGAGGAGAGGGAGAGAAAGAGGAAGCGATACTCAGCAACAGCAACAGTAGGGTTGGTGGTTCTGCTTTGTTGTACTCCTGTTGGCTGATATGTAGACTGAAGCCGACATAAGGAGTGGGCTGCTGAGGTCTTGTAAAATCACTGCTGTCTGAACTCCCAAGGCCCAAACTTGTAGTCTCAAGTCCCAACTCAGTGACATCACTTCAGTCTTTTCTTCAGACTCTGTGGGGCTTCTCCTGACATTCCAGTCAGACTTGACTGGGGTTTGATGATTTAATATATTACAAAATCAAAAAAGACTTTCAACATGACCTCGAGTTTAACACCGATGCTGTATAACTTCACCTGAACTTTAAGAATTTTAACTTGTAATGAGATAACAAAATCCAAGAATTACTCTTTACTCTTACCCTTCTTGGTTTTTTTTGCATTACTGTTGCTTCTATTTGGTGTTGGCCATTGTCGATTTTAATATACCTTATACACACCTTCTTTCTTTCATACACTATTACAGTTAAGTATTATCTTGTTGTTGTTCTTTATTCTTTTCTGTTGTAGCAAACCACATCATGAGTCTATGTTTGAACGTAGCTACTAGGTTCTTGCTTCATGTACCATGATCATAATACTTCATACTCTCATACTTTCATAATCAATTTTAATAACAAATAATGGTTTATTAAAATAATAACCCCACTCACATTAAATTACCTCTTTAATATTAAAATAAACTAATTAATACAACCACAAATGAATATAGTTTCAAAAAAATTAATGACTGAATATGGATCAGATAAAGCAATGACTAATGATTACTTTCTGTCCCTATGTGGAAATTGTAAGTGCAATAGTTGAAGCATCATAAATTGCTATATTAGACCTTTTGTCTTAGATGACAGGGAAGAGGTGACTCTGAAGGAAAGGCGGAGAAGGCGTGTTTGAAAAACAGCAGAGAGCTTAGGGAGGAAGATTTCTTGAAGGTTCTGTGTTTTTTGAGAGGAGGTTTGTTTCACTTCTGCTGCTCTTAGCTGAGTGTAGAATTTAAGTTTCTTCAGTCCTTAAATTTGTTGTGTTAAAATAACAATCTGAAACAGAATATTCTTGTTTTCAAAGTTGAGTGAATATGGCCTCTTAGCATGTTTTGGTGCATTCTGGGACTAAGCTGATCTCTGGACTGTGGAAAGGACAAGACTTGAGGGGGATTAAACTCACAGGGACGGGTGGAAAAACCTTCTGCCTTGTTACATTTTCTTTCCAATTGTGGTGTGTGGGTTTAGAGCAAAGTTAGACATCTGTCCTCACTCTCTGTGTGTGGTATGTCTGATCAGACTGTCAGACGACTGTCTGTCGGCGTGTAATGCTCAAGCAGGAAGTTTGAAAGCGGTAAGATGAGCTTAGCTTCAGGCTAATTAAAGCAAAGTTAAATTAAAACAGTATCATGCTTGAGAAGACACAAAGTGTTACAAAGAGTTCAAAAAGTGAAATTAGCAGAACACTGGGCTTTACTGTTCTAATCAGGAACTCTGAAATATGTAAAACCAAGAAAAATACGTTCTTTAATACCTGTGGTTGTTAATTGGTTTGTGCCGTGTTGTCATGCTTTCATGACTTGTGAGTAGGCAGAGGGATGCATGCCAGAGTTTTGTTTTTAATACACTGTTACTCCTAATTATTATGACTACTTAATGGCATTTATCATATCAGACAAAGGCTCCCATTTGTTAGTGTTGTGTGTGTGTGTTTTTGTGTGTGTGTTTAAGCCTGCTAATGCATGCATCTTGGAGCTGCAGGTTCTTCAGTGTGTATGCTAAATAAAAGAAAATAAATCCTAGCCAATTATTTTACTCTGGTTTGTTCACTGAGAGCAAAACTAAAACTGGAGTCTTATTCTTTGAGTGTTGATTGGCCAATAAAACTGGATCTGATTTTGATCATATGTTTCACAACAGACAACTGATGATCCGTCTGCTTTTCAATGTCTGCATGTAAAGATTAAAGTCAGCCAAAAAAAGGCTGACCACATGCACAACATTAGTCTCAGAGATTACAAACAAATTGTAATTGCTTTGCAAGAATAACATACCAGGTGACACATCCTTATTTTGTTTTGTGTTGGAGTTATAAATACAAAATATTAAAAGGGATACTTACTTCCATACATTTTCTGTGGTGTAAAACAACAATCAACAGATTTGTTCTTCAAGTTCTTCTTAGATGAGGGACAGCAAATGTCCAAGAAAAAAAGACTAGAGCAGGTTTTCAGCCTTTGCTCGTGCAAAAAGACTAGTGTTACTGGAATTAAATAAATTTCCAAAATAAAAAGGATAAACAGTGTAATATGCACTGCAATGTGTGGGCATCTCCTCTGCATATGCTGTAATGAAGATAGGCTGAACTTTTCCTCTCACTTTTACCCTCCCTGTAACGGCTCTATCAACATCCATTTATGTTCTCTGTATAAATACACTGACTTTATTTCCCATCTGGAGCATGGTGTTCTAAACATAGGATACTCAAATTTAGGTCAGCACTTGATCTATGGCTGAAAAAAAAGTAAAGTCAATGAAGAACGTTTCTGAGGCAACGCTGATGGAGAAGCTACAAAAACTGTACAGTGTAACTAACACTTCTAAAAACTAAAATGTCTACTGTTCAAAACAAGTTATTAGTAAAAGTAACATGATGGATTCATACAAAAGTTGTGTAAGTTGTTTTTGTTTTTTGTTTTTTTAAGTTACTTTAAGTATCACGAGCTCCAGTATGTGTTAGTATTGTATTTAAAATATCCTGCCACACACACCTTACTGTACCTTTAGCTGTGTGGTTCTCATGGACCAAAATAACAAGTTTTCTTTGGAATAAACATGAAAAAAACTCAACTGAGGCAAGTTTTGTAAGACAGCCAGTGTTATGAAGGGGTAGAAGAGAGGACTGGAAAGATGAGGGTCAAAACATATGGTGAAGCTGGCATCTCGACAAGCAGGTGAACCTGAGGCACAGGTAGACACATTATGAAACCTATAAATAAACATGAGAGCAGGCTGGAAAATAGCTCTAGCTTAACACCACACTGACAACCTGAGATGGCGAAGACATCAGTGAAGAGCTGGGTACATGAACCCCAGGAGCTTGATTAGCTGATTGGTTGCAGGTGTGCAGGTTGATTGGCAGCAGGAGGCATGTGACTGACAGCAAGGGGGGATGGAGCTTCACGCACTGACACACACACACACATTCACACACACACACACACACACACAAACAGTGCGAGAGAGAGAGGGAGAACACACAAGAAACACAAAGGAGTAAACAGCAGTAAACCAAGGAAGGAGGGAGACACAGAGTCTGACCATGACACCAACAGCCGCCATGTTTAGCCGCAGAAATGATGCAACTTAAAATTCTGTTAATAATAAATAGTTAAGAACAAATTTACTCATGGATTTATGAGTTTAGCTAAAATTTACAGACTGATTTCTTGTCCTTGTGTATGTTTAGGATTAGACTTATTTGAAAGCAAAATTTTTTTCATTGAAAAGCTAATTGAATTAGAGGTTACTGCTGAATAAAAAATAATAGTTTCATTTTTCCCTTTTCTACATGATCCTTTTTGGCAGGATTTAGAGAAACGTGTGCATGACAAAAGACCACTTTGTAGATCATTCTGCATAATGTTTATACTTTTCAGCTCATACTGCACATTCGTTCCAAAGGGTCTACAAGTAACCAGAATTCCCCATTCTAAATATAATGATGATATCTATAGCATTTCAAGAGTATTTTTGTTGCTATTTATATAAAAATAATATATAAAATCAAAACTACAACATTTACTGAGAGGATTTATGTGTTTAAAAATACTGAGCCAGTGTTCCAAAACATCATTTAATCCACAAAGTGGTGGCTGAGCTTACTTCAAGAAGTCATTCAAGTCTAGTTTTTAATACAGATGATCTATAGAGACTGTCAGACATAAAAGTCTCCCCGCTAACTATTGTGTGAGCGGAGTCAGCGATGTATGATGGATGTTGCCTTTAATGTGGTTCAGACACTTTGAAGTGATGGAGATAGCAGCTTATTCGACAGCTCTGGACCCTCTGTTTTCCGCTCCGTCTCTCCCAGCCAGCATCAGTGCAGAATAAAAGCGGGAGAGCGCTGCAGCATTTCGCCTGACGACATCCCAACTCCTTATTGACTGTCATGTTTGCAACTGAATTAAAGACACAGAGGAAGGAGGATGATTATTGAAGTTGTTGTTGCAAGAAATCATGGGGGATTTAATGAGAGGATCTTCAAAAAGATATAACTGACAGACGGAAGCAGTGCACAGGCAAAAAAAAAAAAGGCATCTTAAGTGAAAGGAGGAGTGTCAGACACTGGTGTTCACTGCTTCATATGACAGGCAGTTGTAAACCCATCAATTCTAATTCCAGCCGTGACAGAGACACTGTGACAGTGAGCATATGCAGGGATCAGAAGTGATTTGTATACATGCTTTTTGACAAAAAAAAAAGAGAGAAATCAATTATACACAAGAACAAAACATAGCAAATGACAAAAGTTTCATATCACCAGTATCTAATGAAAAAGGGAGGATTCTCTGTCAATCTGTCTGTCAGTTTTGTTCTTGGCAACCATTCATCTGATAGACTTAAAGCTTGGCAGGTGTATTGCTGGACGAGCAACATCAAATGCAGTTTAATGTGAACAAGCGACACATTCAATGCTATTAAACTTAAAGCACAGTGCACAGTGGTCAAGGGAAATGCACTGTGTCTTAAAGAGTGACAGTGACCCTTATAGTCAATCAAAAATGCATCTAAAAAACAAGAAACAGGCCTTCCAGTGACATTTTCTGACAGTAGATGAGTTTTCAGATTTGCTGTCAATGTCAAGTGTCAATTACCTTGAATGAGATAAGACAGCTGCAACCAGCAATACGAGAGGTAGAGCAGCTGACCTGTTTCAAACAAGTATGTGTTAAACTAGTATAAGTAAACCTTCAAAGAAAAACAGGTTTAAGTGAAAAGTTTTTACAGTGCACATTACATTAAAGTACATGTGCAGTTTGTACAAAGGATCACAACAACACCTAACAGAGCATTGCACAAGGTCTGGTCAAAAACTTGTAATCTGTACGTTTCTATTTCAAGTCAACAGGTTTTTTCATATCTGTGATTTCCTGATAGCACTCTCAGACCAAAGATGTCAGAAACACAGCCAAGAGCATGCTGCTGGTTTTTCTTTAACATTTCTGGAGTTGTGCATGGTGAATTGCCCCCCGAGGGTCAGGCAGTTAACTGTTAGTACTGCTATAAAGTTCTGGGGCATCTGAGGGAAATCATTTAGCGCAAACCATTTACACTGTGGTTAAATGGCAATTGGGCTCATTAACATGACAACGCTCTTACTAATACCACATTTGACTCCCTGTGACTTATTTCACTTAAAAGTTTTGTCTGTAGGTCATAGATTCAAGTTTCAGGTCAGTGGTGAAACTGCTAATACACACGTGGCAGTGGTCAGAAACGTGCATGTAATTTAGGATGAGATGACCAAATACTCCTTCACTGTAGCTAATGCTTTCACCTGCTGCAAGAACAGTCTTGAAAGTTTTTGATCATTATATAAGCTCTATGTTTTATGTTTTTATGTTTAACATGCACTTCATTTTCCATTTTGCACATATTGTCTTTAAAACACTAAAACAGTTTCTTGTGCTGCATTAAAACTCTACAGAAAGAAACTTTCATTTTATTTTAAAATCAGTGATCTGTTTATTTTTTTCAGCATTACCATAGTTGGATTTGGACATACCAGAAAGCTTAAAATTATACTGATGTCAGCAAACGGTCAAATTCACAACTACTAATTAGTGGGAGGTTTGTTTCGGTTGAATTGCTGCCGAAGACAAGAAGTCTTTCAAATTAAATGACAAAATAAATTAGCTCTGACTGAGTTGTTGAGGTTACACTAATAAACATGTGATTAGGGTCATGGAAAGATCATCAATCCATTTATTCATCTACCAGCTACACCCAGTAATCCATAACAGAGCCAAGTCTGCTGACATATGCTGACAGGCATGTTGAAAATGGAAAATAAATGTTTAAAACTCCTCCCTGTATATAATCTAAGGGTACAGTGATGCCCAGCTATGCTAGAGCTTTCCAAAAACCAAAAGGTAGCTACCACTTTTAGTTTGACTGACTCCTTTCTCCACTATAATGTATACAGCAGTTTGTGCTCTTCAAATCTCAGCTCTGACTTTTTTTAATATCCCACGTCCTTGTAGGGAGTTTAATGAACAGGCCTCAGCCAGCCAGTCAGTCACTTAACTGTCGAATCTGCTTGATGATGTCATGAATCACTAAGTCAGTGCAGAGATGGAGATTTCGGGGCCAGGCGGTCACCCATTATTGAAAACATCCTCTCCACCCCCCATCCCCCGGCCTCTTTATCTGATAGATTTTGAGTGAGTCATATTGTCCATAAATTTTGGACATGGAGTCATAAATGTCAGGAAAAGGGAGGAAAACAGACAGACAAATTCCCCACCGTGATGGCAGTGCTAATGATTACTACTGAGAGTGTGTGGTGAGTGAGAGAGAGAGAGAGAGAGAGAGAGAGAGGGGCTAGGATAAAATAATGCCAAGGGAGTGTTCAAGACAGATTAAAGAGAGCATGAGTGGATGATTTAAATACCGGAAAAAAGAATAAAGGCATAGGTGGAAGGTAGCTGGGTGGGTGACAAATAAAGGTAAATGTGGATGTGACGCCATGAGTGAGTTAATCATTGATGGAGGGAGAAAGGGAAGAAAGATTAGGATGAAGCACAGAGGGAAGGAGAGTGTGTCGAGGCATATGTAGGCATTGATCAAACTGGCTAATGGTCATAGTCAGGCCAACTGCATGTCTCTGTGCCAAAGGGAAAAAAGAGAAATCACATGGGAGGTTTTCAGTTTAGGTAACTGTCAGAGCAGCAGCAGCTGTGGATAACAGGTTGTGTTTCAATTTTTACAGGAATGATCCATTACAGAGACTTTTTGGGGGGGTATTTTTGCACTGAGAGCTTGGTACTGATCAATTTGGAGTTTAGCCTTCAAAGCGATGCCCCAGCATGTCCCCATTTTCCAAACTTGTTTTGTGCTCCCAAGTAATGTTGAATTGCGCAATACACGAAATCTTATTTCAGATTCTAGCAAAGTTTCTTTGTAAAACCTAAAAAAAAATCCTTCTATTTGATGTAATGGTGCAGGCTTAGCTGGAATGCAGTTTTGGAGCAAGAAAACAGGATATTTTACTATAAGCCAGAGGAGGTGGAACCAGTCCATACTGTGCCTTTGTGACTTTGTCCAGACTTTGAAATCCCCTGCTAAGCTGTAAAAAGTGTCAGCTTTACTCTTTCTCTCTGAATTTTTTTTTTTTATCATTTTACCAAACAAAAAGCCAAAGTTTGGGGTATTTAATAGGCTCTTTTCTGTAATCTATCACAGAATCACTGAATTGTTTGAACAGAATGAATGTAAATCTCTGCTAAAACTTCCAATAACAGCAGTAATTCAATGTCAGTAATATAAAGGGGGATGCTTTTGCTTTCCTCGATAAGACTGCCCTATAATAAAAGTTTGAGATATAAATACGATACTGCTTTGCTTTTATTGTCTTTTTATTATGTAATTGCCTCTGTAAATGGTAGTTTCATTGCTCATGGTGGAGTCTGGCGTTCCTGTCTGATTCGAATTGTGTACCTATCCATTATGATACATGAACTTGCTGCCTGGAAAAGCCAGGAAGGCAGTTTGTCTGAGCTGCAGTAGCAGCTAGAGCCATTTGATGTGACCACACTGTATAAGATATGCCTTTTCTAATGGCTGGCTAAACCGGTCTGTGGTTTTGACACAAAACACTGCTTGTTTTGTCAGGGCAGGGTTGTTGTAGGGATTGTTTCATTTTTGGGGCTTTTAGATCAAGTTTTTAGATCTAGTTTTTCCTGTTTTTCTAGATGTAATAATATAGTACGGCGGTTTTCAAAGTGTGAGGCGCGCCTCCCCTGGGGGGCGCCAGAGCACTCCAGGGGAGGCGCGGTGTAAGAAAA
>JAPZDY010000004.1:2498340-2509674 GCA_029783645.1 Ctenochaetus hawaiiensis | reverse complement strand
ACATTATTACAAATGTATCCAGAGGAATGATTCATGTTTAAAGACACGTGAGAGGGACACATTGAAATGCAAAGTCAGGGCTTGTTTGACCTTGAATGAGAGAAACAGAGTAAAACTCAGTCATAACGCTGCTGTTGGTACAATGATCATCAACAACCTTATGAGAACAACTAAATAGTCTAAGATTTGAGTCTTTTTTAATTTTTACCTCTGACCAGGAAAAGAAAAGGTCAAATTAAAACTCACTTGTGTTACGAGTCTTTTTGCATGTCAATATTTTACAATTGAAAGCCTTGACAATATTACACCTGCCAATATTTAGTCTCTCCTTTTGTCCTGTGAATTTTAAGACAAATTTGTTGCACATAATACAAATTTTTTTGAGGTGTGACTCACACATTTATAGTTACCAGTCAACCCAGTTGAAGGTTAACCCAGTGCACCTTGTGGCATAACCCAACTGACTGACCCCATTGTGCCTCTGATTGGGTATATCCCTCCAGGTGCCTGCTAAATGCTAAGATCTGGGAGGAAATGACTCAGCTACAGCTCAAATCAAGTAGATTTATTCGGTCCTAGGGGAATATTAGCAGACAGTGGTCACATACTGCAAAAATAGCTCTTGCATAGTACAAGAATATTAGGCACATCACAATGTGTGAAAAAACATTGATCTATAGCTTAGTTCTGAGGCCAGGCTGTAAAGATTTTTCTAACAATTATTAAATAAGAAGTGGTTGTGGCTTCAGATAATGATCAGAAGTTACTAAATTTAAGTCCTTTGTGCCATTTTAGAGCATGGATACAAGTACACATAACAGAGATTTATTGTTTGTGCATAAGCTTATACCCAATCATTGGTATCTGTTCCACAAACAAAACTATAAGGGGAAACACAAGATCTTCCTCCAAGACTTGGGGAAAAAATTACCTAAATCTCACTGAAATGCTGCTGGTTAGAGGAAATGAAAAAATTATTAAACTTTGACTTTCTGCAGTGTAAGGCGGAGAAAATATTACTACTGACCAAACTGCAAAGGGAGTATTGGGATTGTTGTGGGATGAACTCCTACTGGCTTCTAACTCTGGATAGGTTTCAACTTGTACAAGTGAATAGAAAAGAGAAATGGAGATTGGTAAGAGGATGAGTGGAGAGTAGAAATATTTGTAAATGATAACTATTGCAAAGCCAGGTGCATTAGAATAAGTTCCCATTTTTTAAATAGAATAGAATAGACTTCATTTGCATTGCATTGTGCAGGCAACATATGGATAGTTATTGCACAGTATCCTGTGGTTATGCAGAAGCCTATTAAATGGCTTATAGTGAGGGTGATGTTGAGAGCTCAGTATGACTGCTCATTTTATTTAATGATTTAGAGTGAATAGCCTTAGGGAAAAAAAAAAAAAAAAACTTTTCATGAGCCTGGTGTTCCATGTTTTCAATGGCCAGTAGTGCCTGCCTGAGGGTGTAGGGACGAACAGGTGGTGACTAGAGTGAGAGGAGTCTTTGACAATGTTTTCCGTCAAGAAAATGCCATCTTTTCATAAATCAAGTGTAAATGGTGAAGTAAGTTGAAACAGCTGCTTCATGTCTGCAGGTAAGATGCACTTTGAGTTACCGAGCAGTCATGCACAGTCAGCCTCTCTCCTTACAGTGCAGTTTAACGTAACTAACCTGCAGGTACAGTAACAAACTCACATTTTCTTACTAGAAAAAAGAAACATTCTGCATTTAATCCAGAATTTACATGAAAGCCCAGAATTAGTCAGAATGTTTCATATGTTTTTGAAGGTGACTGTTGGCTATAGGAAGCCCCTCAGTGTGGCCTAAGAAGGTGGCTTTATGTGTCCAAGACCACCTCTGAGTGCTGTCTGAGCAGTTGGATCTCAAGATGCATTGAGGACACATTAAGTACATTGACACCTATGCTTAGAGCTGGTCATGTCGTTGTCAGATGTGCACAGTCTTTGTGAGGTGGATCTGCACATTTAGTCTGAGCTTTACTCTTTAATAATGTTCTAGTCCTGTGGAAAACCTTCTGTGTGGTTCCAATACCAAAGCATGTGCACTAACGGAAACCAACAACGTCAGTCAGTCAACATTAACTTCTCATCCTCATGAAGATCATAGAGAAGATTACACTCAACCATCTCCGACCCCAGCTGAGCTTAAAGCTGAAACCCTTCAACTTGCACACAAACCAAGAAATGGGGTGGATGACAGTCATTCAACACAATACAGCCATCAGTGCTCAGAGGGAGGCAAGTAGGAAAGAACTTAGTTGGAGGAGACTTCCACCTGACTGAAGTGGATCATGCTTTACCCAATCAACAGACCCCAGCATGTGAGGCTTTATGAATGTGTGCCTGATGTTGCAGCATGGAAGCCCAGCAGGGTACAAATTTTTCTCCTTTTCTGCTGTAGTAATGCCCCTTCTACAACACAGTGAGTTCGGTATGCTCTGTTTCAAACTGGCCACTCTTATATAAAACTTAATGCTATGCAGCAAATTAACAAATTACACAGAAAGAGACTTATTCTGCAAGAACCCATTTTTATTTAATATTGGAGTTTCTCTCAGCAATTTGCAAAGTGTGCCTGAAGTTAGTTTACTGTCTGCTTTTACACAGAATTTTGTGTACTATGGAAATACTTCATCACATTACAGCCTTTCTCCCTATATTACAGTTTGCCATTAAGGCTAAAATCATTTAAACTTTATTCTCAGTTTTTTCTATATGTATTGGTAAAGAGGAAACATTTTTTAAAATAAGGGTTAGGGTCAGGGTTAGGGACTAGGAAGGAAATGAAAATAATTGCTCCCCTCACACCAAAGTGACATAACTGTTGCACAAAGACAGAGGAAATTCAGTGGTCAATTGAAAAAATCACTTGTATCTTCATATTAGAAACATATTTAAATGTTAAAAATTAGGAAAAGGGTTATAGTAAGACAAGAAACTTGTTATCAGTCACAGTATTTTGGTCATTGTAGAGATCTAAATAAATTGTTTTGTTATTTAAGAGTATTTTTTTGTCGACAGCTCAGATAGTAAAGAGATGTCATATATTAATCGAAGCAGTGTTCTGCATAAGCCTTTGCCATAAACTGGGGATCAGAGGGCTTCCAGAGGGAGACTGAGGAAGCTTTTACGAGAAATTAAGCAAAATCAAAGCATTACAGAAAGAGGGTATAACAGATTCACCTACATGCAGGAATAAAATGTAAATTTAGTTTAATTAAATGCACTAAAGGTAATAACTAAATGCAAGGCGACAGAGTCAAGTCAGGACAGCAAAGAGGAGGATCAGTACAGCAAGGCTGGACAGGATCCATAACTTTTTATTTTAAGTTCTGAAGTAGTAAGCAATTCTTTTTTTTTTTTTTTAATCTATGTCCTGTTTAGAGACCTTCATTTTGTTACAGGCACCTTATATCTAATGCTGACTTTTAATGGCCATTTATAATTAAACTACAGCACAGTTCTGATTTTTGCAATAAGTGCAAAGAAGTTATGTAAAAATTTCTTTGATGGCCGGGGGGGGGGTTGACTCATTTAGTAAATGGTCCGAAAAGCTTTTTTTTTTTGTGATCTTTAGACATGGCTGCTTGTTTCTGAAGAGTAAAGAAGTTTAGAGGCCTTCTTTTATTGTATTTCACTGTTGATTTACACGTGAGTTTGGCTCTGTTGCATCCAAGCTTCAAGACAAGCCTCAGCTGGTCTCTGAGCAGCTGTTTGGACCCATATTGCAGGTCATCACATTCAGCTGCTTGCTCCTGGCCAGACTCCTGGCATCAACTGACTGACCTTCATGATCAGCACCACGGGAGCCTTTGGGCTGTGACTCCATGAAAGCAAGTGCATGTCTGTGACTCTCTGACCCAAACATCATTAACAAGTATGCAGAGAGAGGCTGACAAAGTTTTTTTGACTCATGCAACAGTATGGATACTACTACTATGGATACAAAACTCTTCAATGAATTCAACAAGCAGTTCATTAAAATTGACTCTCTCGTCTTAACCTGTAATGTTTTTCTCTAATTAAAATAGTTTGAATTGAGACACAGGTATGTGGAAATATATTAGATTTTGTTGTTTGCAGTGTGCTGGGTGTAAACAAAGGCAGGTAGTTTGGCCTTATGATGGCCGCTGTCGTCTTGCTGTCATTATGAATAAACACAGACAATAGGAAAAATGTTTGTTAACATTAGCAAACTGTCACAGTTGCATGATGGGTTACCTTATCTAGGTGGCATGGTTAGTGTAGAGCAGCAGTTTCTTGCACCAATTAAGATGAACCTGAGGCCACTGATGATGAACAAATTTATTTTGGCACAAAAACTCCTCTTGTTATCTGAGAAAACAATCTTGGAGATACTGTGTTGATAAATCATTAGGTAATGATTAATAATAATAAAAAAAAAAGTCAATCGACATGCTGACCACTAATGACTGGTGTGTGATTGATTGACTGCAACCCTCAAGTGGCACAAACCAATGAAGACTCCTTAATTATTATTAACTTAATCATTAATTACTCGTTTGTGCTCACCTAAATTAAAGTGATACATCCCACTGACACCGGAGTCACACGCTCATCATCAACACATCCTCGTGCTCATGGTGTCACATTTGTGTTTAAAGCAGAGACGCTCCCTCACAAGAATGATGTTCTGCTAGCAGGTACTGTTCTGTGTGCTTAAATCACATGCTTACAACAGTCATTTCACGTAAATTGGTTTTGAGACTATAAAATGCATATATACTACTTGTTATAATTATTAAGCAATGAGAAAGTATTTAGTTATTGTTTGCTTTGAAGTGTACCCTGACTTATTTTTACATCAAACTGGTAGCTGCTAACAGATGAGTTGCCTGCTGCTGCCCGAAGAAACCTTGATGTTGTGTAGTGGGAGATGTTAAGCAAAGCTGTCTCTTACAAATGTTATAAAAAAAAACTAATTTGCGTCATTGGTTTTGTTTTCATGACAAGTAATAGATGGCCAGATTTCAAAATCTAAAAGAAAAATGTCTTTCTTTTTTTATGTAACACTGCGGTGTCACAGATGACACCAGACTCTAGGGTTCACGTCTTGAGATCTGTTTTGTTCAGACAACAAAAGCTCTCTGAACGAGGTTAGTCAAAAATGATAAATTCAGTTATATGTTAATAAAACAAACAGAACATTTTCCCAAACTTTAACCAAGTGCTGCCATTGCCTTAAAATAACAATTAAAACTTTGAATATTACCACATTCACTACAAGTGATGAGTGTTAACTGAGTCTGCCAATTTTGGCAAAAAAAAAAATTCAAATATGTTGTCAGAGAATATTTTACTGATTCAGTATAAACATTCATGTAACTTTCCAGGCTCATTAATCAGCAATATTCTCTCATTATGTTAACAGAAAATGTAATACTGTCTACAATAGCAGTGGTACAAAAGTTTTCTTTACACTGTATTTACTGTTGCATTTTAGTTTTCTACAAACGATCTTTCATTTCAAGCAATTAGGACTGAGGCATCTTCACTGAGAAGTTAAGTGTTGCTTGTTAAGGAGCGTGCCAGATGTCTTTTCTACAGTACTGAGTTTCTTTGGGAGTGCTATCGGGCCGGTGTGGAAAATTGGTTGTCACTGTGTTCAGGGACACTGAGAACACAAATATACACAGCAACAGGAAAGATTAAGTTTGTTTGTCTACAGTATATTGAGAACATTTTGTCTCTCTGCTTTCCTTCGAGATTCTCCTGTTTTCATATAGTCAGCCTGTTTTGTTCCTCACAGCTGATCCATCGTTTTTCATCCGAAACACAGTGAGAGAATGAATGACAGAGAGAGTGTGTTGAGTAAAATAAAAAAAAAAAGAAATGAGGAAACCACGAAATAAGACACTAAAAGGATGACAAATTGAGACAGAGAAAGAGGCAGACAGGCTGGCTGACATGCAAATATTCCCCAGCGGATGTAGCTGTCCCTTGTGATAGCAATCCTGTCATTTAAGTGGGAGCCTGAACAGAAGAGGACGGCATACGACAGAATGGGACAGTTTATCCTGTTGTGCAGAGCGAGAGGACTGCCGCCACAATTCACAGGCGAACAGACCTAGAAACAGGACATGAATTAGCATCTCACAGTTCCTTTCTTGAAAGACATTACTCCTGAAAAATACCACTCTTTTCATTGGAAATGTGTGTAATATTCTCATTTTTGTTATTAACTATAGTTATTATTATAATGAGTTAGTCAACTGACACATAACTAATTAAAAACATCACAGATGAACTGCTTTTAGCTTCCTAAAAATCTGAGAACTCTGTTGTGATTTGTAATTCTGAGTGTTATCAATAAAACAGCCTTAACAAGATGGTGTTGTTGTTTCCCTTATTTCATATCATTGATCAAAGAAAAAATATGCTAAGATGGAGAGGCTTCTTATTTTGGATGTACTTTTACCAAATCTGAATTCCTATTCTAAAATTAGGTGCTTATTATTTTAGCTTTGTTTCTAAAATAAGATGTTTTCCCTCTGTTTATCTTTATAGATGGTTCTACATACAGGTTTAAGGGCCTTGGCTCTTTTTCTATCAAGAAAAGGCCATTCAGAGTTACAGTGAATTTAAAAAGCTTTGTTGTTACAGATTAGAATCATAAAAAGGCACAGCAGTTACTAATTTTTGTCTAAGGTTGACCCATAACTTGAGAACATGAAATAATTAAAGCTTGCATCTGCTTCCAGAGTGTGTTGTCAGCTTTCTAAAAAGCATGACCATTAGCCATCAATGCCGCAAATTTCAGTGTGGTGTTCGACTTCTCTACTTATGCACACAGTCTTTCAGTTCATTTGAATGTGAACTGAAAACCCAAAAGTTGCAGCGGCTCATCTCTTTTGTTTTTTTGATGCTTTATCTGGAGATTTTTTTAATCATCTTGAGTTGCATAGTGTCACATAGACAGTCCCATTTCATTTTCCACAGTCTCATCCACCTGTTGTTATATGCATTTTCAATTTGCACATAAATGAACCTGAGTGGGAAAAGTTTTTACGCTTGGCTGAAGTGTAAAAGGTGATTTATCAAATAAAAACTAAATAAGAAAGTGCAAGGCAAAGCAGTACAAAGCACTTGGCCATTAAATGATGGTGTATATTGTTTTCTTTTATTTGCAAAGTAAAACTGAGCAGCAAAAATACAACAACAAAAGAAAAGCAAATTATGCAGGTGAGATTTAGAAAACCACTAGAGGTTTATTGAAAGAATCTAACCTAAGTACCCATTATAGCAAAAGTCATATAATCCACAAAAACAGGCAAACAAGCAACCTGTATTCATTTTGCTTAGAGACAATTCCAGTTTGTTGCATTATAGTAACATTATAGTAACAAATAACACCAGCACACTGTGGTATCAAAATGCATATAGTCAGTCCAACTGTGCACTTACAGCACTCAAACTATTGACTCCTGGTTGAACAGCCAGGGGGCGCAACATCTGGTCTGCAGAGAAGCAAAAGAATACAAGGAGGTCGACCAACCAAAACTCTGGATTTATGCTCCTGCTGTCACCCAAACATCAAGCATGGATGATTGGAATGAATAAAGTAGTATCAGTATTAGTTTAATCTCTCTAGTTCCCACTCCTCACTCTGGCTGGCTGGTTCCTAAAGTGAGGATGTTTCTTTTAATTCTTTGTAAAGATTTGCAGACTGGGCTGGATTTGGAAAGATAAAGTTCTGAATTAAGTTAAGTTAAAACAAAACTGCCAAGCTTGGGAACAAAAAAATATTTTATTACAATGGCCTAAAAGTTTTGGAATCTAACTCGTTAGCAGACATTTAAGTTAGCAAACTAACATCATGTTCCATGAGTGTTAAACCTGATTTTTTTTTAAAGCACTGTATTCATAACAATACTTCAGTTAAACCTGTTTGTGTGTGTGTGTGTGTGTGTGTGTGTGTGTGTGTGTGCCTGTGTGAGTGTGCTTCTGTATCCTACTCTGCGTCCTTACCAGCCTCACAGGACACAACTCCAACCCCAGATGATGATCCTGAAGAGGAGAGAGAGAGAAGCAGACCTTCTTTAAAGGACAGAGAGTCCCAAAGGTTCCCCACTATATATCAGCACTGGCCATGCTTCCATTTAAATCTGCTGCACCTTGCATTTTGCACTTTGCAAGCATGGTTTTGACATTACACACCACGGAGCCCAAGATAATACTGTGACTTTACTTCTAGCTACAAAAATTTTACATTTACAGATATTTTTACTGAATAGGCTCCATTTCTTTCATTGGACATGTATGATATGTGCCTGTATGAGATGATTCATTTGAAATTCCGACCAGAAACAAAGGTTTTATTCATAACTGACAGCATTTTACATCACATAAATCATTAGATTATTTTCTACACAGTCGTTTATATGTCCAGTTACCTTATGACATGGTGTTGAATGGGGAAACGGCCTTGTGAGCAGCATAACAGTGTGAAAGCAGGGAGTAATTGTTACACTATTGCGGTATACAATATTTTTCCAAAGCTTGCAGGTCTGTAAAGAGGGAGAGAGAGAGAAAGGTCAACCGATGTCAGACGTGGTCGGTTTAGATAGCTGAGTTTTGTTCAAATAGTCAAATAGTTCAAATAGTGAGATGCAATTTGAATACGACTGTTTCATGAGTCGTCATCCATATATTTAATATATAGACATAAAACAGCCTTCTGTTCCAGTGAAGAGATGAAAACATCAGATGTGTGTGGAGCAGTGAGGAGACTGGCACTTTCCCTAACCGAATACATGAAATCCCCCTCTGTTGTATTGTTCTAATGCCATTCAACTGGTGAATTATGTCCATCAGCTGTTCGTCACGATGCCCCAGACTCATCCATCAATCCTATTTGCATAACTGAAGTGAATGAAAGCTTACTTTTATTCACATTTTCTTCTTGTTTAAATTTGCACTATTTTATTATTTTACTTGTGGAACCTTAGTTGCCTGAAATAACTCTCTCAGCATTATATTTTTAGAAACTGCAGATTAGATAATGTTATTTTAAAAAGCTTGTAGCACCTTGTTTACATGCATGTATTGAGTTTTAGTGACAATAGTTCTCAGTCATAAAATCCAGGATGTTTCCATTTGATCAGTGGGAGACCAGCTTATATTCACCCAACAGACAGCTGTCACCCCAAATAACACACAGAAAAACTGGAAGACTTCAGATTTGTCTTTTTGTTTGTTTCTTTGTTTTGGTCTCTTTGGTTCATTGATCCATACTAAGTTTACAAGAGGGCTGATTGCCCATCATCAAAACTCTGCCAAGACTAAGTTTTCATTTTCTTTTTGTAAGAAAAAGGCTCATGAAGTTTGGGGGTTTTATACAACAAAAAACAGAACACTGATTCCTAATTTATGAGTTTGAGACACTTCAGCTTGTGTTGGAGCTCTGCATGACTGGACCAAGTGACTGTGTGAAAGTCTGGATAAGGACAAAATGATAAATTTCACGATTGACTGAAATGTTTAAGAAGCAGTGACCTGTACTGTGCCAGAGGGGAGAGCTAAATCTGACAAATGTTTGACTCAGAGGTATTGACCACAGAGGTAAATCTGTCAAGAAGGCTGATAACAATGTAAACAAAAGGAAAAGTTCAATCAATCACAGAGAAAAAATATGCTGCTCCTTTTTGTTGCTCCACTTATATTTAAGTTCAGTAAAAATTGAACTATTCACCACTTTTTGACTGCTCAGGTTGGGTTAGGGTCTTTAATTATCATTACTGTGAATAAAGGAGCTGTAATACAACACACAGACAAATTGTTCTGATGTACCAGTCATAATTCTCCTTAGTTTAAACTTTAAAGATTTATATTTATAGTTTTTTTTATATAAAATAATAAAAGTTATTGAAAATTACTGGCTGTTTTTCTGAGTTCAAATAAAATTGTACATGACTGGTTAATACTGTGTGTGTTTGAATAGGCAAGAAATAGCCAAAAAATAAACTGCAACAAAAGAAATAACAGCAGAAAACACAGACTATTAGTTATAATTGGTGAATGTAATATTAGATACATTTAGAGAGGTCTTTGAATGAACAAGAACTGGAAAGATTCCATGGTTTTATTTTACAGAAGACACTTTCAGAACAGTAAACATCAATAAGATTTACTCTGAGATCTGGGAACACGCTAACAGAGACAGGCAGTCAGCCAATCAGACAGGATGCAAACACACTCACAGGTCAACAAACTGATTCATTGTTGTAGAAATAAAAAGGTAACAGTGAACAAAAGAATTCTTCTTCCAAACTTACCATTACATTTCCATCCCAGTTTAGAGACTGACATTGTGCTATAACTGACCAGTTTGCCACATTTGTGATGCAAACAGCTTTTCTGAGGGACTGATATCAACATTTTGTTGTGCTCTTTTCTCCCTACCTAAAGTGCTTGAGATAATCTGTCTGACCCGTTGGCTCTTTTACAATGTGTATGGTTGTCTTATCATTTATTATTCTCGGCCCAGGATATTTAATTGCATCTTTAATCTTAAGAATTACATTAGTCAGCACAGTGTCATCATTTAAATGTCATTCGTCCACCTCCTACTGCTAAGACAATGTTCGCACTGACAGCAGCACTACTGAAAATACAAAAACAAAACAAACAAAAAAAAAATACACAAAGAAACACGGCCCCTGATATTCTAATGATGGTTGTAAGGAAATGTCATTTGTGAATAGCAATGTTTACATGGGCCCAACTTTCTAGTAATAACTGGTTAAAATATCCAAATAGAATAAAAGTCCTTCATATAAAGATCTTAATCAGAGAAAACAGGATTCAACATGATTACTTTCAAGCTGTGTTCTTTCTGCACATGTTCTCCATCATGTTGTAAATGTTTGAAGGAGTAAAAACACTGAATTAAGCCAAAAAAATACTGCTTTATACTGCTTTATCTTTTTATATTAACTCCTCACTCTGAAATGCCCACAGACTCCAAACACAACAAATGCAGCTACGGCACTGAACAGCTGATAGATATCCATCTGCAGGGAGCTTATCACACACAAACCTATGAAGGATTGGTGCCAAAAGAAGCTGTTGAGGAAGACAAATGCGTGATGTGTCATAACTTTTGCTCGTCACACAGTTGTTCCAAGCAAAGGCATCGGTGCTTGTTTAACACCAGATGGCACTGAATCACATCCCGTGTAAACAGTTTACCTTAAAACATTTGACTGGAATCCATCCATCCATCCATCCATCCATCTTCTTCCGCTTATCCGGGGTCGGGTCGCGGGGGCAGCAGCCTAAGCAGGG
>JAPZDY010000004.1:2472184-2484143 GCA_029783645.1 Ctenochaetus hawaiiensis | reverse complement strand
GTGTTTGACACAGTTCACTGCTTTTCACAGACGTGAAGGTCCATCTTCACACTTCTGCTTGTCAAACTCTTCAGTATGATGCCAGCTACCTTATCTCTCCAATGTCTGCCTGATCCTGTTTTTTTTTCCACATTACTCTTACTTCCTCCGTAGCACTTTTTTGATGAGCAAATAAAATCATATTTGTACAGTGGATGAACCCTCACTTTTTCCTTTATCTTATGTTGTTTGCTCTTTCAGAGTGTACTGACAAAGTCTTTTACGTACCACTTTACTTGGGAATTCAAATTGCTTGTTTAAAATTTAAATGGAGGATGCAACAAAACTGCATTAGAGAAATTTCGTACTGCCATGTCTTGTGGAATAAAGAGGTTATAGTCTCTAAAACCTGGTAACAAACTCTGATGTGTGAAATCAGCTGAACTCCTGTTAATTGTTTTGAGCAGATATGTGTTTTATATGACCATGTTCACACAGGGTGTGGACTTTAAGCGAGCGCTGGCTCTATGATTCTGTGCTTCATTGCACTTAAATCACCTTCAGCTAACATGCTGATGTTCAGCAGGTGTAATGTGTTTATGCTTACCATCTTATTTCATAATATTAACATGCCAACATTTTCTAATTAGCACTCAGTCAGCAGGAAAATTGAGACTAGTTGGATTTTAATTAGTTTTGCAGGTGTTTGATCATAAACCTACGAGACCCAACCATCAACCATGTTTGATGATCCTGCAACTTTACAGCTAGTACCATCATCAGAAAGAAATTAGATTTTTTTCAGTACTTCTGTTCATACGGCAGATCTAAGAGGCAAGTGAGAAAATAGAGGTACAGACTGGAAAAGAATGTGCAGACTGACCTGAACTCTTGCTTTGTGTTTGTTGACACTATCATCTCAGATAACCAGTGGTGAAGCCACAGGATTCCACTGCGCAGTATGGGTGAGTCTTTCCCCACACACACCAGACAGCCAGTCAGTTGTCTACAAATATCAAGCTTTTGCCCAATCTGGTCAGGAAACACAACCAGCAGGAGCTGCTGAATTAGTGTGAAGACTTTTTTAGCTCTGTGCTGAAACTGATTATTGAAGCGGATGTCACTGCTGTGTGTGTTATTCCCTTGTTTTAAAATACAGAACATGAACAGTCTTGTACATGTTTCAGGTGCTTCATTATTCATGTTCACCTGTCATGAAAAATGTAGTCCTAAAAATGTCATGTTTTTGCAAGAAAATTTTTTAATATTTTGACTGCTCCCAACTGACAGAACAGGTCAAACCAGCAACCGACAGAACATTGTACTTAACCGAAAATGGTCAGAATCAATGTTTAACAGTGAGAATTTCTGGCAATTTTAATTCTAGTTGTAAGTGTGTCATAGTGGTTTAACTTCTTGTTTGAAAAAAAGGCATCATAAAGATGTCGCATTGGGCCCTGGGTAATTGTGACATTTCCTGCTATTTGTTCAATATTATTAAAAACTGATCAATTAATAGATCATGAACAGCAGATCAACTGATAACGGAAATGCAGTCCTATAAAAAGTTATTAGAATGAGCTGCACCCGAGGCGACTGTAACGGTAAAATCCTGCTTTTACTGTAAAGCATCAATTGTAATAATCTACTATAACATTAATTTGTTTAAAAGTAATTGGGAACATTTTATTGCTTTGAGGACTTTCCTGAATATACAGTACAATCAAACCTTGATGTTTATGTGGTACCCAACCGATCTTTTTTTTACAGTGTAACATTAATTTGTTTACTTAAGTAAACCATCTGAGAATTTCCTCCACAGCTGAGCCACCAAAGTCACCCAACTACTCACCCACACACTCACATTATCCCCCCCAGAGATAAATTCTTCAGTGATGAAGGTACCTTTTTGCTGAATATTGAACCACTGCAGATGTAATGAGCCCCACAGTGCAAACAATGCTAACACGGCAGTTTTCCAGCCTCACTCTCACCCATGTCAGTTGTGTTAGTCTCATGCTCAATGTGTGAGAATGCTCTGAAATTCCTGTGCTCCGTGTGTGTGTGTGTGTGTAAATATCGTATAAGTGACTTCACTGACGATACAGTAGTTTTCTAATAAAAATGGCAGTAATAAAATCTACTAACAGCTAGTCTAAACTTGTGATACGTGTGTATATTTACAATAATTATCCTGATTTTGTTGTGCAATCTGATCTACTGCAAACCCTGAAAGCTGGCTGGCTCATTTCCCTGACTGCCAGCTACTCAGGTTGGCAGCTGTCCTGCAAAAACACTGTAGAAGAACAATATAATGTGGAAATTAGATATTTCCTGGTAAATACCTACATTCATAATTACAGTTTGTTGTCACCCTTTAAACAGTTAAACAGTTTCCACTTTAAAAAAAACAATTTCCAAGAGTGTTATAAATGAGTCATTACTTCTCTTGCTGCGCTTATGGAAATAAATTAAAAGGCTTTCATGTATTTCTGAAAGACTTTCTTTAGTCCCGTGTAGATTTACACTGGCAATAAAAACAAATGCTGGCAGAGACTGCTGTCAATATTTTGCAGAAGCTAAAACACGGGTGTATAAAAAAAAGTCTTAAGATGTCCTCAAAAAAAAAAAAAATCTTAGTCACAAACTGACGGCTGTCTAAAAAAAACCTCCAAACTTCAGTCTTTGAAGCCTGCTTCAAAATTCATTGCCTCTGCGAAAGCATTCAAAGCTTGTTTACCCAAATACCTACAGCACATATTCACATATCAGCATTTCCCAAATAAAGAATGGTGACAGACAGAGGAAAATACCTCTGCCAAGGAAAATAAAAGGTCAAAGAAAGAGAAAAGGGAGAGATAAAGACATGAAACCCTACAGTATGTCTGTCAATGGTTTCTGCAGTGTATTATGTTGTGGGTTTTCTCTCAGCTCACAATCCCACACACAGAATCATTGTGTGCTGGTGTTATTAAAAGAAGGAGCAGAAGAATATCTATACCTCGTGCTATTTCCAGTGACTGCCAAAGGAAAAGGTTGTCTGTTACCATGTTAGAGTTAGATATTCTCTTTCTCAAGCAAGCATCTCATCATCCTGGAGCTGATTCCTTTCTTTTTAATTGTTTAAATTGTATTTCTAAAGCATTATTATTATACATGTTTATGAGTATGATAAAATGCAAAACACAGAGTAAATGAACAAATGAACAACAAGAGCCAATTCAATCACAAAAAAAAAACAGACAGTTTTAATGTGGTGGCACACCATTGAATATCTCTAAGGTTTTGGCATGAAGCTAAATATTTCACTTCCAAGAAACAGACTTTTTTTTTGTCTGCAAGTTTTTGTTTGCAAGTTTTTTCACCTAACAGGTATTTGATTTTGTCCCTGTCTGGTTGTGTTTCAAATTCAGGACACCTGCCTAGAATTTAAATAGAGTAAAATGCTGACATTTCTGCATATCTGTCAGAACATAGTAAAACGTGAAGCTCTGTCTCCACTGTGTTCGAGTGCACTTTGAACACACAACATATCTGTCCATAACAGCTTGTCTCTGTGTCTCAGCTATATCTACGTCTGTACCTTAATGTCTTTCTTATTGTCACATCCATCTTATCAGTCAGATATTTTGCCACCATACTGCTGGTGGTCTATTATATCCTCCCCTCATTAATCCCTTCATCAAATCCACTGGATTATTATGGGAAAGTGGACCCACTGGGATACAAGAGGAGAATGGCTGATGAACAGTGGCAGATCTGGACCAAGAAAGAGTGCAGGCGGAGCTGTTTGTGATGGCAGCACTAAGGGAGTTCAAACAGAGATGAAAACATTGAAGGGGACAGTGAAACAGCCCGTAAAGAGGAGAATGTTCTGTTCTGATACTGCTGGATCTCAAGACAGCTTATGACACAGTAGACCGGCGTCCTAATTAACAGACTGAGGCAGTCAGTGGGTGTCTCTGGGTCAGTCCTGCTGTGGTTTCCCCTCTTCTGCTCTGACTGCATTTTCTTCATTGCTTTTGGATGTTTCTGTATATTACTTCATCTGAAACTTTGTGGTTTGTGTCCTAAGGTTCTGACGAGACCTACTGTAATGCTGGATCCCATCATATAGGCTCTTATTACAAATAACCTGTGAGGTTCCAAAGCCTGTAAATTAAGCTCTACAAATAATGTTGTTTGTATAAATGAAGTATTATCAGAATAAACTGTGATATTTTGACTCATATGAAAGAGAAAGAAAGATCTCAGTGGGTAGTATCAGAAGACACACCAAAATGTATAATTAACACTGTATTGTATTTGTTTTGAAATAGACCAAACAGATGTAATACAAGTTCACTGTTCTCTTTCTCTCCTTTTCCTTTGTTAGATCCGTCCTTTAAAGGTTGTGTCACTATAGAGCAGGCTGTGACTTTAGAAAGTGATTGATCCTCCTCTGTGAGTCCCAGCTGAGAGAGACAGGCCCATTGTTTCTGAGCTGATCATAATTCACATTTTTATCTCATCCCATCACAACCACTGTTACTTCCTTTTTTATGTCAACTAAGCATCAACTCATTTTTTTTTTAAAGTGGTCCAAAAAGCTGCTGCCAAACTCTTGACAGGTCCTCTAAAATGTCTCATGTGACACTGAATTTTGATTTTTCTTCAATAGTTTTCCTTCAAATTCAGAATCCAATTTATAGTTCATATAATCCTGTCTACATCAGAGACCTAAAGCAGTCCCACACCAGCAGCTCTCTAGGTCCTCTGAACTGGATTTGATGTTTTTTTCTACCTCCAGACTTACAACTGAAGATGTTATTTGTGGATAACTGACACTTTCTCCTGTGTGAGATGGATCTGTGAACACTGTGAACCTTTTTCATAAACAGCCCATAAACCACCTTTTTGAACTTGTAGCTGTGTAATTTTTATTACCCTCTAGTGTTATCTTTTTATAATTTTCGAAGGGGTTTCTTCCTCCTGAGTTTATATTTACACCTGTTGCCTTATCTTCCGTGAAGCACCATGATACTCTGCTCTTGTAGGGAGCTTATAAATGAAGTTGCCTATTTAATAAAATAAAGCCTCTTACAGACTTCTTCGAGAGCAACCCGGGAGTCCACTTCTGTCATTGATTTAAACTACCACACTTTATCTCCCTTAAGCACATCTTCATTCATCTAATACACATACAGTTGTCAAGTGCTGCACCTGCACTTAAAATTACACCAAGTAACAACTATGTAACTTATGAGCACATTATCTTAGGACTTATGTCAATAGACTAATCTGCACTTTATGATTCAAAGCCTCTGCCAGTGTTCAATGCCAAATGCAAGAAGTGTGCTCTTACTGCAGGAAGGCAGGGTATAATGGCGTTGATGTCAGGATGGTGAATGAAGATGATATGCATAAGACTTTAATGACGGAGACCAGAGTTTGTGTCTCATTATGAACCTGAAGCAAACATCCATGTTTAAACTTAAACATAAATGTTTTCTCAACAAATGTTTTATTAACCTAAACTTAACTGTGCTCCATTAGCTGTTACTGCTAAATGTGAATATACAAATGGTGTACACAACCTGTAGTAACACATAGCTTGGTGACATAGCTTGACATAGCTTTCTGGGTGTGTTTACAAAAACAGCTTATCAAAATTAACACTATGCAGCAAAGCCAGAGGCTCACAGAAACCACTGAGGAGAGAAGAGAAGAGAGGAAAGGAACAGGTGAGTAGGGGAGAATAAAGAACAGGGGGCAGAAATAAAAATTGAAGATGAAAAAATAATACAAATAATATGTTCCAATCGAGAATATTGTAAAAAAAAAAAAATACATTCTGAATTAAAATATGGTGGAAGTGGACAATGAAAAATAGTTTTATATATTTTAAATAGGAAAAAAAAATTTGGTGGTGATTCCCTCCAGTCTAATTATTGAATGCTGGTTGTGATTAAAGCATTAAAAAGGGCAATAAAACAATTAAAGTGGTGATAAATGGGGTAAAGGATGGCCTCATCAATCTGACACTAAACAGACAGCTGGCAGCAGCAATTAAAGGAACAGTTTTGAAATTTGACAGCAACATAATAACCAATTAGGATCGTGACAAAATCTGATTGGTTCAGCTAAACATTTAGTGCCCTCAGTCAGGTGATTGAGTCAGAGCTGGGAGAGAGAGAGAGAGAGAGAGAGAGAGAGAGAGAGAGAGCTTCATTTTGCAGGACTTAGGTTTACAGTTTCCTCTCTGCAGCAGTGTCAGCACTAATAAATTATTGCTCTGTTGTTTGCATGTCTTTGTGTGTGTGTGTGTGTGTGTGTCTTTGTGCATGTAGCCTTGCATACTGCCTTTGATCAGCCATTAATAGCCTGAAGGCAGAAGTGAAGCTCTTAGGTAATAACCCCTATTGTGCTGTGACTTTTTAATGACAAACACTTAAAATGGACTGAGAACAAAAACGCAGCAGGAATTGACTTTTCTAATGTATTTTTCTAGCGTTTGCTTTCATTTCTGTGATAAAAGTTTTCTCTGCAATCAATATCAAGGTGAGTGCTCAGTGTGAGACAAAGATTCATTCCTTTAATATGGCTTAACTCTGACATAGCCCAGTTGAGGAGAGTGTGTTGTACTCACTGTGTTAACACAAATTATTCTGTTTTTACAATCATTAGCTGGAGAAATGAGTGCACTCAGAGAAGCAAACAGGAATTCACCTGCCCACATCTTAGTTATGAACAAGCACTTAGGCTAAAAGAGTGTGTTGATCACTTGCTGCATTATGCATGCAGAGTTGTATTGCTGCTTGTTCTTCATGCCTTGATCCATTTCTGTGCATGTCTTTAATTTTTTCTTACAGATTAAAACTAAAAAGTGGGGCTTCAATTAATCACCAAAGTCTGTCCTCTATTAATTGTCTGTGAGGCAGCTCCTGGGTTTGTTTACCGGCGCAGTTACCAAGACATTTTTGGCCCCTTGTTTCTGTCTCCTGGAAAGACTTGTAGGTGCTCACAGATATCGATTAAACTGTCTAGATTCAGGAGAACCATATGGATGTAGTGTTTTGAGAGAAACTGCTGAATTTATAATCCCACAGATCTAAGTAAGGGAAAAAAAGAGAAGGGGAATCAAATTTGCAGCAAACAAAGTGTAAAGGTTGAGGTTTTCAGCTTGATCCTTACATACAGACAGAAGCAGAATGGTAAGTTTATTGTGAGGTAGTTCTGGGGGAGATGAGGCTGAGGATGACATGGGGCAGGGAAGAGAAAGACAGGGAAAAAAAGGCTGAATTGGGCAAATATCTGAGCTGGAACTAGAGATTCTAAGCACAAGTAGAACAGAGGTTAACTAAGGCTACAAGGAAACAACACGGGAACAAAAAATACACACTCACACATATAGAGAAAAATAGACGGTCAGAGGAGGTGAAACAAGGGACACAAGGTAAAAACAGGGAAACAAAAAGAAAACCTGGAGTCTCAGACAGAACTGTAACAAACAATCACATATGGAGAAGACCTCCGGCATGTGTCTGGGTGGTTGTTGATGACCTGAGAGCAAAGGGGCTGATTGGCTGGAGGGCACAAGAGAAACCATGAAAGGGGGACATACCTGTGGCAGAGCTCTGATAAGGGAGCTGTGGGTGTAATTGATTAACAGCGACTGTGAATTCCAAGAGGCTGGGTGGAGAGCAGTGACACAGCATAGAGCAGACTACAAATCCTGATTTGCCTGCTCTGTGTGCATGTACGTCTGAGGCTGGTGACCTGAGGAGAGAGCGGTAGAGGCAGCCACACTTGTGAGGAGAACTGGCTACAGAAAAATATCCTGGGGGATGACCTAAGGATGAAAAACATACAGAAAAACCCTCAGAAGGTAACTTAGGGAGAGCAATAAAATGCACAACTGAGGCAAAACTCTCAATAATGGTTAAACTGCTGATGACTGAGGGTACAACAAGCCATTTGGGGGTTCTAATGGTTGATCTGCTGTTGGCACAAACAAAGCAGGCCAACATACAGTGTCTTGTTGCTGGTGTCTTGGGAGATGGAGGGGCAGAATTGTTACTTTAAGAGTTCTTATCGTAGACTATGCTGAGTTTTTTGTACCCTGACATGTTTTGACTGCTGACTTTCTGCAATTTTCCTCAGAGAAGTCATGACATATGACACCTGACATGTCTGTCATCTCTCATCTGATTTTTATTGGTTATGTTGTCCTGCTATGCCCCCTGTTGTCCAATGCTTTATGTAGAACTGCATCCTGGATGTGAGACAACATTGTCTGGACCTGTTTCTGGATCTCTACATGCCTCCCTGTTATCCAGGTCTTTTTTTGTTTTGTTTTGTTTTTTTTAATTCAAATGGCATTGGCCCTTTCCAAGTTCATAACAGAACTTTTGCTGGAGGGTGAGGATACGGCAGAAGCAGGGTGACAGGCAAGTGAAGATGAACACTGAGGAATTGAAGGATTTGGGAGCTAACAGAACTTTGCACATACAGATGGTATATTGAAATCTCATTAGGATCTGGTTTTAAAGTGCTGATGATTATGCCACTGACGCAGAGTGAGGAGGAAGGATGAACTTTGGCTGATTGTCTCTGAGTCAGACTGGTGGGAGAGGGCTTCCTGATCGGTGTGGGTAGAGGTGAAGTTGAACCTTTCCCAGAAACAGAGCCCACTGAGCTTGTTGCCTTGTCAACTAATCATAAAACACACTTTATTTCGAACTTCACAGATGAAAATAAGCAAATTATGAGATATTTGTACCGCAGGTTTTATCTAATAACACAATTCATATCCAGTGTATGGGGAGGGCCACAACAGCTATCTATTTGAACATATTCCATTGGTCATTATTAATTCATTTAAAATGGCTTGCATCTAAAAAAAAATCATGTTTTGTTTTTGTTTTTTTTTATAATTTTCTAAACAGGGCTGCAATATCTGCAAATGAAGGCAATAAGACATCTTGAATAAGATCATAAATAATATGAACAGTGTGAAGGTTGTCCAGGCTGTTCTGCAACCCACCAACTGTCATGAATTAAATAGTTCAAATGATTCTTTTGTACCAATTTAATGTGCTCGGACTTCAATCTGCCGTGGCACATATTGCTTCCAGTAAATTAGTCTCCAGCTGAGTGCAGTGACAGCTCGTCTTGAAGAGTTGCTCTCCTCTGCCCACTCATGGCTTCTGTACAAAGTCTGAGGACACACTATGCAGAGCGTTCATATGGGGAAAATAGCCTACATCTTTGTACAGATGAGGAAGAAAGAATATGCTCGAAGAGAAGTCATAAGAGGAATTTAACAGCTATGAATCAGAGATGTATTGCATTCAACATTAGCTGTACCTGTATGGATTTGGATTGTTTTTAACCATGTACAGTAAATACATATATGCAGCTTCTGTTAATGATGCACATTAGAGCATATGTGTGAAATTCTGTAACAAACAGAAGTAATTGGGATCGCGTTAAGTCACTCAGTGTCAGGGCGCAGCCTCCTAAAGGGAATAAAGCCGTCAGTTGGAGCAAGTTTCCCTTAGTGAAGAACTGTCGGGTGATCCGTCTTTTCAGAGTATTCAGTGTACTACCTGCTGACTGCATTTGGCTGCAGGGAAAACTAGCGGGTGTTTGGATGAAGAATGTGTGGAATCAATCTCAAAGCTTGTTGTTGCTCCTGGGCAAAAGTAGCAGCAAGCTGGATGATGAGGCGATGTTGAGTCAAGATGTAAAGTTAAAACTCCAGAAATATATCCAAATGTTATCATCTTTAAGAGTTGGATATGTAGATTGAACACGTACATAATCCGGAGATTGACTTTCTAGTTTACAACTACAGATAATTTAAGATAACTGAGTAATCACCTTTTTTCAAACTGTTTCTTGACAGAGTATGAAAAAACTATGTTTCATATTATTTTTCTAAAAAAAAATAAGAGAGCAATAAGAACGTGGTACAGCAAAAGAGTAATACATCCACTTTACTGAGGCAGCACTGCTCTTTTTTTCTCGCGAATACACAGTGTGAGGGTTTTACTTGTCATTGAATACTGTAAATTATATCCTTCACAGGTACTATTTTGACATTCTTTTATTTACATTTTGATAAAGACTGACAGCACAAAGGTTTTACTTAGCACTGCTGAACAGGATACTTTGTTGCTGTGCAGTCATCATGTTGCCTTGTTTCACCCAGCATCTAATACACAGCAGTGATGGCTGTGAGTCAAATGTATGCAAAGGAGACAATTATGATTGAGCCTTCCTCAGTTTGTTTGTTCTAATTTATAGCTTTGCTGTAACCACTTCAAAAAAAACACTTTAGTGTTCAAATGTGGCTCTGGCTGAGATCAGCTCTCAGTGAGTCTGGTTCTGGTTTTACAGCTGAGAACTAATGAAGTAGTCTAACTGGAGATTTAGTCCCTGACTGGGTTTTCTTAACATTTCAGTAGAGAGTAGTGAGCATGAAAGGTTTTCTCTGGACCATCTTTGAGGTGAAACATAAATTATTTACAGCTAATTGTATATTATTTATTATAGAATGATAATATAAATATTAATGCTACAAGTATACATATAGTTGGAGATGCAAATGCACATAACAGAAAAAAAAAAAACATCTCATAAATTCCTTGCCATAGGGAGAAAAGAGAAACTCTTTTATCTTCTGTGATTGCCACAGCAGCCTGACACCAGTTGTGCTCTTGAGGAACGTGGAAAGTTCAGTAGCATAGCCTGAAAGAAAAAAAAAAACAAAAGCACAGATTACAAAAGATAGCAGCATTAGGTACCACAAATTATTATTAGTATTGCACATACATTTGCATGTCCTTCAGGGCTCTCAAGTGCGTTAGATTTTGACAGTTGTATTGATAAGTGAAAGGTGTTAGAATTAACGCAGGCGGAAATGATCTTATGTTAAAAATCACAGCTTGCATGTTGCAAATGAAATGATACAGTATCTCTGTCCCAAAAGTGATTTGTGAGCACGGCTCACAAATGTTTTCTACATGGCATTTTCATGGTTACTTGATTGCAGAGAAGAGGTCTTGGGCTCGCTCAAGAACGACTTCTTTTAATTGGTAAAATATAGCAACATTTCTTCCAAGAATGATGAATGAATGAATAAATGCAATTTTGGATAAACTGTCTCAGAGCCAGAGGTTATAAAATAAAGACTGTTTTAAATCTTACTTTTTAAAATAAATGAATAACTATTCAGTCAGAGATTCAGTCAAGCTTGTGCCCTCTTCCAGCACCTAACTACATCCTCTGTTAAAGAGCAAGAGTTAAAGAATTCACTCATCACTCAGGTTGTCAATAGAGCAAGTATATACAGCTTGTATGTCTAGAAATAAAGGAATGCAAGAGATATAAGACCCATGCATGTAACCACAATCTAAAGCTGGGAGTTATATTTCACAAAATGAAAAAAGGAGAAAGAAATGCAAGCATCGAGTCTAAAAGCACAAGGCTTTGTGTTCAGTCCCTAAACTGACTAAATGCCACACAGGTTGAAAATACAATTGAATACCTAAAGAAACTAGAAGTTCACTCAGAGAACTCAGACCTCTCTCAAGGCCATTATTTCTCTCTTCTTTCATATACAAATCTAAGAGCACAACACCAACATATATCTGTATTTCGCAAGTTATTAGAATGTCACATTCACAGCAAAATCAGCATACTCAAATTAACACTCTCAGATTTGATTTCAACACTTTTAAGTGTCTATATGGCTCCAAAAAGAGTTAAATTAACTCTTTTTGGAGAGTTAGTACCTTAACACTACTTTCGTGTAATTATTGACTCTTTTTGGAGTTAAAATTTAACATTTCTTAACACTAACCAGTGCTCTTTTATTTCAACACTTTTATGTAGTGTTAGACATTAACTCTCTTTCGGGGTTGTTGGTTAACTATACAAGTGTTACAGTCATTTTAACACTGTAAGGTGTAAAATTAGCTCTTCTGAATTACTA
>JAPZDY010000004.1:2434112-2450958 GCA_029783645.1 Ctenochaetus hawaiiensis | reverse complement strand
ATCTACTTTTATTATATTTCATTAGAGCATCGTCACCTGATAATAAGAAATGTTTTGTTTGAATTACCTTAAAATGAGCTCTTTATACCTAAAGAGGGATCAAAGGGTCATCTTCCGTGGAGTCCACCATGTTGCACAGCCATGTTTCATTAAACATGTTTTTCCTGGTATCAATACAATCAAAAGGTGACCAAGTTGTTTGCATGGTCACATCACAGCCAAAAAGTCTTATTCCTTCCTCTTGTTAAAATAATAGCATAAGTTATATTTGAAAAACAATGTTACTCTGTTCAGGGTCCACTCATACTGATGGACCCCCACAGCATTATCACCTGAATCTGCAGCTTCTACTAACTTGACAGGGATTTACAGCAAGTCTCAAGTCATTGTTTAGCACTTCTGAACGTTAATTTAGCAATTAACTTGCTGACTGCAATACTAATTTTTCACATACTACAAAATAAGATCCAAGTGGTAATAAAGAAGATCTATTCCAGTCTTTGCTCGCTCTCTTGCTTTCTCTCTTTGTTTTAAGGATGAGCACATGAGGAGATGAAATAACACAAGCTTCCACAAGGTCTGTGTGAGTATTTGCATGTGTATTTATGCTAAAAGGCTGACATGTTTTTGTCCAGGCGAACGGGGTCAGAGATTCAGCACTTGACAACATCTGAAAACCCCTTTTTCATGAATTTTTCAGACAAGTGGTGCTTCTTTGAGCCTCTCTGTACGGCCAGTTCATGCATTTTTAACAAGGAGAAACACACCGCACAAAATGCCACAGATTTAAAGTGCAGGTATAAGGGTGGCTGACCTGGTGTCTTACCATTTTCACAATTCACACAATCCCTTTCACACAGCCCCACTGTGGAGCGAGTGATAAATCATGAGAAGAATTGAAATCGAGCCCCTGAAAGACAAGTACAGAGGACAAAACAGAGAGAAGGAGGACGCGCAGTGACAATGTGAAAGCACCAGAGCTTATAAGTTTGGTAAAACTACTTTGAAACAACCAGTTTCTGAAAATGAAGACCTGAACTTTAGGCCATGCTTATATAAATTTCAGAGATGATATCTGTAGGGGAAGTTAATAGCTTGCAGATGATATCATGATGGCAGTGTGATTAGACCATAATTGCTAAACAAATTGGTTGGATTATTTATTTTAATATCACAAATGAAGAAAATCTGTACATCTCTGCCAAAGTTTGTACTAACACTGGTCTCCACAGACATATTTACAGAGCAAATACTTCAACCATTTACTGCTTCCTTTTTCTCTAATATATAAATACCGTACTTTTCGGACTATAAGCCGCACCTGTATATAAGCTGCACCCACTAAATTTAACAACTAAAACCACTAAAGCTGTCTTCTTCAGTGTCGGAATTTAACAGCCTCGGAATTACTTTGTCACACTCTTGTTTATATTCGTTTATATTCATCCGTAAATTAGTCGCATCATAGTTTAAGCCGGAAGGTTCAAAGCGTTGGAAAAAAGTAGCGGCTTATAGTCTGGAAATTACAGTAAAAATGTCTGAAGTTGGTTTCTGTCTTGTCAGGTCAGTCACAGGACAATAAATAAAGTCCCATTCATTTGTATTTCTTTTCTCCACATACAGCTGCTCTATTTTTGACTGTGGAGGGAGCTGTCGCTTGGCAACTTGAAGCTTCAGCTCCTTCCACAGATTTTCTTTAATATTTAGGTCCAGAGACTGGCTAGGCCACTCCATGACCTTAATGTGCTTCTTCTTGAGCCACTCCTTTGTCACCTTGGCTGTATGTTTTGGGTCACTATCATGCTGGAAGACCCATCTATGACCCATTTTAGGTTTCCTGGCTGAGAGAAGGAGGGATTCACCCAGGATTTCACAGTACAAGGCCCCATCCATCTTTCCCTCGATGCGGTGAAGTTGTCCCCTTAGCAGAGAAACACCCCCAAAGCATAATGCATCCACCTCCATGCAAGGTGGGCAAGGTGTTCTTGGGGTCATAGTCTGAATTCCTCTTCCTTCAATCCTTCAAACACGGCAAGTCGAATTGATTCCAAAGAGCTCGATTTTGGTCTCATCTGACCACATCACCTTCTCTTAATCATTTTCTGAATCATTCAGGTGTTCATTGGCAAACTTCAGATGGGCCTGGACATGTGCCTTCTTGAGCAGGGGGACCTTACAGGTGCCGCAGGATTGTAATCCATTACGACATAGTGTGTTATCAATGGTTTTCTTGGTGACTGTGGTCCCAGCTGCCTTGAGATCATTAACAAGCTCCTCCTGTGTAGTTCTGGACTGATCCCTCACCTTTCTCATGATCATTAATACCCCTCGAGGTGAAATCTCAGCTTTAAACCAAGGGGGATTGACAGTCATTTTGTGTTTCTTCCATTTTCTAATTATCGCACCGACAGTTGTCTCCTTCTCACCCAGCTTCTTGCCAATGGTCTTGTAGCCCATTTTGGCCTTGTGTAGGTCTACAATCTTCTCACTGATGTCCTTAGACAGTTCTTTGGTGTTGCCCATGATGGAGAAGTTGGTGTTTGATGGATTGATTCTGTAGACAGGTGTCTTTTATACAGATAACACGTTGAGACAGGTGTCTTTCATACAGGTAACGATTAGGAGTACTTTCTTAAAGAGAGAGGACTAGTTTGTGGTAGCCAGAATTCTTCATGGGGGGATCAAATGAAATGCAAATAATTTTTTTAATCTTTTTTTTAATATGATTTTCTGGATTTTCTTTTAGATATTCTGTCTCTCACTGTTAAAATAAACTTACCATTAAAAGTATAGACCATTTTTAATTTCTTTGTCAGTGGACAAACTTAAAAAATCAGTGAGGGATCAAATAATTATTTCCTCCACTGTACATAGATCAAAGTGATGTTAGCCTCTCCTCTGACTGACAGTGGTTATTTTTGCTGTAGCAACCTGTTACATGCACCACTAGCAGCCCCCAACCCACTGATGGGACTAGTTCCTTAGATTTTGTTTAGGTTTGTGAGGAATGAAACCCTCCTTGTCTGAATCTGCCTTTTTGAGACTGTTATCTGTACACTTAAGTTTTTAGGAGGAAATTCACAACCGTGGCACTGACTGCTTATTGCAACCCCAGTTTGCCTTGTTAGATATAAAAAACATCAGATAGACATGGTGTGACAGTTAAAAATTTGATTTTCACTGGAGGGGGTCTCTAACTCTCAGGAGGATTCTCTGGTGTGTTGCTTGAGGTCAAAAGTTAAGTCTGTCTGCTGCTCCTGCTCACTTCTCCTGTAGACCATCACACAGCAGCACAGCAGGCATATGATGCTTATGAGAGAACAAGAACCCAAACGAAGATGGCATTTGGCCTCCTTTACGAATAAAGGATGATTTATGTGTACTTTAATTTGGCATGGCAGTGCACAATTATAGGTTATCTGGTTTCATTATTGTATCATTTCTTAAATTACAGTCGCACTCCACTGTGCCAATACGTATGTTCTGTACATTCATGAAACAGGGAGAGGACATCACATTGTTTGACCTTTCTATTTTGCTGTCATAAGTGTTACTTTGTTTCTAGACTGGCTATCAGACTATGCAGCATTTGAGTCCTGTTACAAGTATCTTTTCTTTTCTTTCTTTCTTTCTTTCTTTCTTTCTTTTTGAGCACACATCACCGACTTCTTATCAATCATGGACTGAGTAAGTACTTTTTCAAGACTGACATGACAACTCACGCTTTTTGGAGTCCAGCAACACAGTCTCCTCATCATCTGCTGTAGAAGTGCCTTCCCCCTGCTGTATCCATTAGTGCTTGTATTAACCTGGCATGACAGGACATGCGAAGATTATATTTTAAATGAATAATACTCACCAGATTATCGTCTGGCAGCTTTAGAAGAGTGAGTGTTGCCAGACACTGCAAGACAAGCCGAAGTAAGACAGACACACTACGCTGTATAAAGGGTTGACTGTGTTCCTCCATGTGTTGCATCAGAAACATGAAGCTTGCATGAAGAGGGCAGTTTCTGTGGGTGGCACGAGGTCAGTGGCTGTCACCCCTGGATCCTTTCCATCACAGCCCCCCCCCCATGATACAGGTCAGGGGTCAGTTCCTCTGCTGGGGTGAAGTCTGTGGTTGGTGGGCCGTCCCCCATGGCAGACTCATGAGCCTTTTTCTTAACTCCTAAAAATCAGTACAGACAATAAATAACGTGAACAGACGCCTTCTTAGCAATTTGTTAAGAAATCAGAGCACTTACCAGCCTGTTAAATAGCTCTAAACCTGACTCTGTACTTGACTAGTTGCCAGGTCCAGTATGAACATTAAAGCTGGGATAGGCACTCTGGTAGAAACTGGCGAAATGGGTGAAATTTAAAAGAAACAACACCACCTGAAATTACCACAATGAGAGTAAATAACGAAAACTTCAACTAATAGCACTAACAGCTGCCTAGCTCACTAAAATTTTTGCAAGCATCAGACTACTGCTGCCAAACCAATAAGCACAGAGAGCCCAAGCAGAAACTCTGACTGGTCAAAGAGAACAGCAGCAAATCCATGATGCAGCATATAGAAGCAGGGAAGAACACAATGATTGGAGCTTTGTTTCTTACTACTTCACCTTCTGATAGCTGAATGGGTAGTATGATATTTTTACCTAATAAAACAGTGAAAATGTTTCCTACTCTAGCTTTAATTGATTAGAATAGTTGCTACCATTAATGAAAGAGTTTCTAAATAACATTCTACAGCTCACTTTAAAGGCAAGGTGTTAAACTGTTAGTTTGAATGAATGTCCGGCAACTCCTTAAATTATAATTATTATTGTCAGGTAGATAAAATAAATTGAATATTAATTACCTTTTTTGACATGGATGAACCTCATCAACATAATCATGTACTGATTAGACTAGGTCAGTTCTCACCTCTTCATATATTCTGGATTTCCAAATTCTGATTTTGTTTAATAGCTCTCTGAAGCTTGCACCGTTCGTTACATTTGCTCTTAAGATGTAAAAAGGAAAAAAAGAAAAAAGGGGGGGGCAGGTAAAGAGTCTGTGATGATTTAGGCCGAACTGGACCCTAAAGAAGACACTAGGACAGTGGTGAGGTCAAAATATCTATTAAAGACTGGCTGATTGGGAGATAGGAAGCAAAGTTATTTACAGGGTTCACATTGCAATCTTTAGCGTTGAAGTTGAATTTTTGTCTCAATCTTATTTAATGTGATTTTTTATATTATTCTTTTAAATGAGAACTAAAAAGATTCCAGTGTAAGCTAGTCATGGTCCTGCAGTGACCCGAATGCACAATAGGACAGAGGAACAGAGCGGCGTCAAGCAGCACGCAGCATGCTATACATGAGTAAACGAGAGGATGATGGTGGTAACCATTAAAACCGCATATAACAGTGTTTATGGTTTAATCTATAAGTTGTTGTGTGAATAGATGATAACTCAGAGGTGGATGAAGAGAAAAACAGCTTAATGTTTATTTATGGCTTTCTGTGGCGTGATGGCTGCTACCTCTGTACAGAGAAATACTCAACTTCTCATCTAACTGAACATCAAACTTCAAATTATTCTTTTGAAAGTAGAAAATCAAAGTCATTACTGCAGTGGTTTGTTCTTTACAAACCTTGATGTTGCCTGTTAAAGCAGATGATACTCAGGTAAAAGTAAAGTTCATGTGAAGTTTCTGTGACACATAAAAATTAAAAGCTCCTAGCTGTTGATAATAAATGGGCCAGAAGAGCTTGGACCATTTTGCATTTTTTTTGAAAATGAGGCTGCATTCAGATGGAGGAGGACCTAATTACAAGAGAAGAACTACATTTTTAGACATCTGCATCATAGAAAGTTGAACCTCCTTTGCAACAGTTTCCATCAAGTTCAGTTTAACGTTGCATGAACAACAATCACTTGAATTCTTTAATAATGGTGAAAATAATGCCATGCATGTGTTTTTTATGACAGTGATGACTTGGGGAGGAGGTGGTGGATGGTGAAAAATTGTCTTTCAGGTAATATTTTAGTGAGGGAGAAAAATTATTACTGCAAAAATTTGGATTTATATCCATTCAGAGTGGATTATCTGTTCACAGTGTGAATAATGTATTCATATTCATTCTTTTGAAATACATCTAAGCTACCCTTGTGACGTACTACACACTTTAAAATGACTATGGAAGTCTTCCTTTTTCCTTCCATCTTCTCCCTTTACTCTTACTTCTCTTGTCCACCTCTCTATTCCCTGCTCTTTCCCTCTTTTTATTCAACCCCTTTTTATCTGCAGATTGTAACCACAGCCTGTAGCTGCAGAGAAGGAGACCATGGTGCTCTGCTCTACTGAGTGCCAAATGCTGACTGATTGAAGAGCGAAGAGCCAGCGGCAGGTATGTAACTGACAAATGCATAAAGCCTTGGAGATGGAAGTTAAACCTGGCACTAACAGATAGCCAGAAAGCACGGCTGAATGGACAAAACTGCTGCCAATGCAATCACCTCTCTGACATTTTGAACATTTTCTGTTAATTTCATGTCTTTCGCTTCTTCTTGTATGTGACACAAAACACAGACTGTTCTGACTTTTGAATTTTCACTTTGAATCGAAATGAAAAATTCTTGTGTCTTTTTTCTTAAAAGTTATGCAGTCAGTAGTTAAGAAGCAGTTCCTGTCATGTAAATGCCTTCTTTTTTACTTGCAATATATTGTTATTCACTTTGAGTTAAAATATTAAATGGATGCCAAGTTTTCCCTTCTCTAAGGACAAGTTGCAGGCTGAAGTTAGTTTCAGATTTAAAAGTTCAGTCTGACCTTCAGGGAAAATTATTTTGTGGCTGTTTTTTTTGAACTTGTGCTGGTTCTTCAAAGCTGCTGTTACCCTTATTTCTTTATCTAGACTCAAAAAAAAGAATGAAAAATACAGTGTGTTTATATTATAGTTAATCAAAGGTTGCAAACAAAGATGTCAAAGTTTTCACGTGTGAACCATTACATTAGATGAAAGTACAAAAAATGAGGGAGGTGCTTTCAACAATTTCTGTGTTTATGCTGTCCATAAACAAAGAGCTGCACTGTAATCCAAATGCAGGTTCAAGAAATAACTTTTGTGAGTCAGTATTGTGGTTGTGCAGAGATTATGGTTTTGGTTGTGATTGTGCAATTTGAATAACACAACCATGCATCCTCGCAGGATGAAACTGTTAACCATACAAAAAACTGATATCTTAGCTCAGTCATTTGGGGTTTGTCTGTATTTTATCATAAGTAACTTACTACCACCAGGATGGTCTAATTATACCAGGTTGATAGGAGCTACATCTCCTTCTGCCTGTCCAAGTCATGTGCACACTATGGCTCTGTGACGAAGCCTGTTTGAAGTGAAGATTGAACACCGATTATGGTTAACTTTAAAAGGAGTCATGTGTAAGCCTAGAAGTACCAGTATCAGCTTGGGTTTCACTTGGTATCAGATCTAAAAGGAGTGAAGTGGTATCACACATCACTAACAGTAAATGTGTCACAATCACTTCATCTGTTTTGTTTTTTATCAACGCTGACTAACATGTGTCATTTTGGTTTTTGCTCCAAATGAGAGTGAGAGTGAGCCAAACAGAAAAGTTGTGTGTGTCGTAGATGCTAGAGCGCTTCATAAGAGACTAGAATTGCAGAGCTGGGTGACTATTGTCTATATGCTCTATATGCTTCTACAACTGACCTCTGTCACATTTCACGGTGAACTGAAACCGAACTTTCCATCAGTATTTCTTGCTATTGTCTGCAGGAAACTGAGTGAACCTAGATAAAACATTAACTATAGACATTACAGTCTACTCTCTGATCATGTAACTGAGCCTCATTTATTGATAAAGGTTGGGAAGCTGCTCAGTTAATCATTGATATATTAATAAGCTGTTGATCCATTTACATGCTTTTTCCTGATACTATTTAACAGGCATTGTGAGTATAAGCCTAAATGATCCCCACTGGTAACTGGTATAGTGGGTATTAAAATGCTTTGATACCCAGTATGCAGCAGGAAAACAGCATGAGGGCCTCAGGAACTGTAATATGAAATTATGCGAAATCTGCTAGGATCTAACTCAAGGACACTACAAAGGGGGATAGTGGTGGGGGGCTGTTGGCACACTGTTTCTCACTGCAACACCCTACAAACAATAATATTGACACCATTTTTTTAAAAGTGACAACACTGATGGAATAACCAGAGAATGTGACCATGTTTACAGTCTGGAGCCCACAGCATGAGTTACCTGAGTTTTTAAAAGCACTTTAACCTTGGCTGCTGCTCGTGCAGTTGGAGCATGTCCAGGGTCATCCTGCCAATCAATCTGCCATTGGTTTCCAATATTCCTCTGTCTGCAGGATGAACATCTTGCACCATGACACATGACAGGTACAAACACCCTCATCTCTCAGGGGTGTTTAGACAGGTTCATTTACTTTCTCTTATTATCCCCTCCCCACACACACACACACACCCACACCACTACCACTTCTACTAATACTACTTTTACTACTACTACTAAACACACTTAAGGATATCCTATGCATCTTTGTGAGATACCAAGGGGTGTGACAAATGTTTGTATAACAACCTGAGAATAAAAAGCAGGTTGGGTGGACACGTTTGAACTGCTTTAACCCTTTAACATTCACCTTTTTTGACCTATTTGAAATAGCTTAATGAAAAAGCTTGTAACAGAAAACTATCAGGCCCTAAATGTATAAATGCGTTAGTGATGTTAGAGGATAGTCGAACAAATCGAAAAATGTCAAGTATGTCTCAAAAAAGGGCAAATATTTAAATGCTTAAATCTTAAGTTTTGCAGAGTCAATAGCTTCTCTCACCTCCAGACCTCTTTTGGACATACTAACAATTGTTCAAAGCCAGGTGATATAATAATTTGGTTGAAGTAAAAAAAAAAAAAATCCTTACTGTAATAAAATAAAGAAATATGAAACTTTACTCACAGAGGACAACTTTGCATGACTTCAAAGAATTTGATTTTTTTAATGTTTTTTTTTCTCACACCCTTTCATTCATTTCCCCCTCATATCTGTGGTTGTTTGAAAGGAGCAGCCCTTCCTACAGTCACGCCGGAAGATAAAGCATTTCATCGGGGATTAAAAGGGAAGGAACATGTCAGAAACAGAACCTGAATACAGCTCCGATCCCTTTTCAGTTTCACCTTAACATACGAGCAGAAACACCCCTGCAGATCCTATGTGGTATTCATCATCCAAGTCAGAAGGTGTATTTAAGTCATATTTGTCTTTCATGTAAAAATATTTTAATCTCGACAAAGCATGAGAAAAAATAGCTCCTGTATCAACATGATAATGAGAAGATGGAATGAATTATCCCAGACATGGAGTTAAAATTAATTTCCATGTAGACTGAGGAAAAGCACAAAGGAAAGAAGTTTTCCTGTCTAACGTTCCTCTTAAATCTCTCACACAGCACACTTTCCTATCCTCCATGAAGAGATCCCTACCCACCTTAATGTTTTGTTGTTTTGTTGGTCCCTGCACAATAATATTGTCCCACCAAAGCATAAAATGTCAGTCTGTCCTGCAAAAGAAAAATTACTCACGTAGATGTTTGTATCCTTTCAGCACTTTTCATTGATTTGGAGAGTTCAGAGCAAAACTGTCCTTTTAGCGAACACATACAAGAAAATAAAAACATTAAGATTGGACCTTTGAAAGAAAAAGCTCTACACCAAAGCCTTTTCCCCCCAATCTTGAGATATTTTGTTTTTCTAATACTCTTCTATGACAAATATTTGTCTGTCTGTGTGGGCATTTGAGTAGAAGGACCAATGGTAGGCTCAGCTGAAATACAATAAACATATTTTCAATATTTTCTTTAAAAGCATCTAGCAGTGCAGAAAGAGTTTTTTCTGCCAGCTTGATAAAGTGCAGGTTAATGGAATTTGGTTTTTGGTGCTCACAGCCTTGAAAACTTTGCTCAAACTAAGGAAAAAAACATCCCACAGACACTTTGCTTCATCGAAAATATTCCCTTGTTAGTCACTTGCTATAATTAAACAACCAAAAAGAAATTTTACAACAGCACCATGAAGTATGAATATGGTTGAATCAAACCCTTTACCAAAGCAATATATTGTCAAAAGTGAATAATTAAAGTCTGCCTAAAACTGGATTTTTGAAAAAGAAATATTATTAAAAAAATACAACCAGCTAATAGTTGCTTTGTCAAGAAACTGTTCAAAATTTTGAGTTATAGCCTTATTTTTATTTTATTTTATTCTATTTTTTTATTTTATTTATTTATTATTTTATTTTATTTTATTTTATTTTATTTTATTTTAAAAGTAGAGGCAGGGGACAAAAATAAGGAGAACTCCACTTGGGGGAAATCTTAGATAAGCAAAGTAAGTAAGCAAGTAAAATAAAACCCTCAGGGCCTGACTGACCCAAGGTTGCAGCCTCTAAACGGGTCCAAAGCAGGGATAGCGCATTCTTCTAATTCACAAAGCCCTCACAAAGGGTGATGTGCAGCACTGCCATGAAATGAGCTTCTCTATGCCCTGCTGCAGTTTGCACACATTTAAATGAAGTCTTATGCATGCATTTAGAGCAAAAACATCCTATATTTATGTAAGTTTTTGGCAAAAAGCATCCAATTCTGAAAGATCAGAGCTGTTTGCAACACACAGTGTGAAATATTTAGCGTCTCCCTGGAGTACGGCCACACTTTCCTATGATCATGACAGCTGTAATTGTTGCAAGAAGAAGGTATCGTAATGCCAGGCGTTCTCCTGAGTGTAAATTCAGAACATGAATATCATTGTCTGATTTACCAGACAAGAAATCTTCCACAGGTATGGATTGCTATTATTTTGCTACCAGGACAAAGCAATCTGATGTAGCAAGGGTGCAAATTGTTAACAGCTGCTATCCTTGATGAGTGTGTTAGCGCCAGCATGTAATTAGAGCTATGTGCGTTGCGAATTAGGTGCTGAGACGGAGCAAATAGCAGGGGCAAATGATGCGCAATATTTGGCACTAAAAGTGGGCGCAATTCAGTCTTGGTGAATCAAGCACTCAGTTTCTAAAAAAGCTCCACATGTCAAACAAATTTTTTAGCCCTGTCATCTAGTACCTAAATGCTAACTACCAGGGAAGTAATTCTGTAGTGGAATAGCCAATCAGAGTGTTTTCACTCACCAACAGGCTCAACACATGACAAAAAAAACTATGGCAACAGAAGATCAAGGACAGCCCAAAACAGAGTGACAGCTGACAATCAGTTCAGTGTGTCAGGGCCCTGAAAATGACAGTTTATGACATGATGACTGATGTTTGGGCTGACAAGCAATTAGAAGTAGGGCCAGCCCTGTACATCTTGGGGGCCCTAAACAGGATAATTTGGGTCCCCTGCCTTGCTGTGGATAGTCAAGTATTGCTACATGCAATCATGACCCTTATACATTTCAGTTGTACCTCTTTCAACATAAGGGACCGCAGTTCTTTTGCTGCTCAATAAATACACTCATTAGCTGCGGTTACATAGACAGTTTTTGTCATTTTGATTAAAATTATTTTGATTGAAGATTTTGGAACAACTGTTTAGATGAGATGTGATCTAATATGGTCTGGTGTTTGAATGTGCAGATGAATTGAATTGGAACAGCTGTCTGAAGTGTAATACGATGAGTGAATCATGTGATTGATTAGTGGAAAAATGTAGATTTAGGTAAAGATCTATTGTCTTTTTAGCACAGTAGTTGCTATCATATTGATTTTCTTAATAAAGCAGTTGCTTGATACACTCTCCTACTGGAAGAACTGACTGGGACAATGCGAGTGCAAGGAGGCTGTTTTGAAGTTTTGTTTCAATAATTACATTACTCTGCGGTGCTTCAATTTACTTTGCATCATTTACAGACAGTAAACCCTAAACTAAGCAGCAAAGAGTGGAAGTTAAGAGACGTCAAGACGTATTTACATTAGGACAGAGCACATGTGCAAAAAGAATGTGACCGCAAAGAAATCTTTTGCGCCGATTACATGGTACAGTTTTTCCTTCGACTGATTTATGAAAAGGTTTAAACTACCCCTGGCAACCTAATGAATAAAGATATTTTATTGAGTGTGAAACTGGCAAGAACATACTGTTGGGATTTACTATATAACTTTGCATAACCATTAAACCACTAAACCCACACACTGTCCCCAGCGTTGAATCATAAGAGATCCTCATAACTACTATCTATAATTATCAATATTACATCAACATCAATTAACACAATTAACAACAGAAAAATTTGCTCATTGCAAACTAGTCTTTACATTCAAAGCAGTGGTAAGAAACCTGTGAGTGTTGGACTTATACGTGCTTCCCACAGGTATGTGGGAGGTTGTCCCTGTTGTACAGTCATTTTCTGCAAGGCTGAAGTTGCATCTCCTCTCTTCTGTTCCCTTGTGTTGGCTTGTTGTGTGACTTGTTGATTAGGGCCAGGTTCAGATCACTGTACTCATCTTACCAGTGCTGCTAAAGCTGCTGTTGAGGGGAAGGTGGTGTTGCTTTTGCATTCAAGTAGTCAAAAAGGTCTTTACAAGCTCCTCCAAAATTAACCTCCTCCAGCTCCTCTTGTTTGCCCTCCAGGTGGAGTTAAGTCTACTGTCCACTCAATGCCTGTTCGTCATGTTTTGGCAAATTGAATTATGTTACTTAAAGTTAACTATTTTCATTATCATCCTTCTTTTTTCTTGTCTGTGCCCAATGGATGGACTATTTTTCATTTTTTAAAATTATTTGATCAACTGTCCAAATAGTCCACATCAGTAGTGAAGAGGAGGGGCCAGCGCCACCTGGCTACAGGCTCAGGCCTTTGTTATGCAATTTATTGTTGCCAGTTATGGATCAAATAAACAACATGATCCTGGCTCGTCACTCCATCGATAACACTCAGCAATGCATTAGAAAGATGTGCAGGGTCACCAGGTCAGTCATGATCAGGTCAGGTTAGATAGGTCATGGTCAGACAAAGTCAATTTTGGGGACCCCTACTGGCAGCAGGGCCCTAAGCGGCTGCTTAATTAGCTTATAGAGAGGGTTGTCTGATTGGAACTAACATAATAAGAAAAAACTAGAAGAAGAATTAGATTTTACCCTTTAGCCAATATCATTTCCTCTTTACTCCAGTTTGCTGAGATGTTGGCAGTGAGCTTGTGGAGAGCAGTTAGTGTGTCTTAGTCAAACGTAATAAGTTTAATAAGTGTGATAACATGTACACACAGTATACCATGATTATATTATTCCTGCTATCTTGAACGTAAATGCTGAAAGCTAGAGGTGAACATTTAAGGAGTCATGCTCATCCATGTAGCCTGATGAAGAAAGATGGAGGACATGACGCTATGCACACTCACACTCACACACACCCACACACAAACACACAAAAACACTACTGCTAATTTATGTGGAAGTGATGTGCAATGTTTTATTCACCTTTTACCATCTTCAGGTCAAAATGAAGTGCTCACACCTGTAGGCAGTTAATGCTGAAATATTACAGCATTATTTCCTAATTAGTCCAACTGAGTCTTCTGACATGAAACAGTTTCAGAGAGATAAGGAACTGATTTGATCACTTTTCTAATCAATATTCTTCATATGACTTGAGAAAACTGCATGTGGGGGCTCACACCTGATCGGTGGCTGTTTATCAGAGGAATAGAACTTGCAAAATCCATACTTGTATTATCAAAGGGTAGACATACTCAACATGTGGACACTCGTTATATTAACTTTTAGACATCGAAGACACTCTCTATTATGCCCTTGCAAGAATTTTTCTGATTTATGTGTGAAATCATAAAACAATATTGTAGATGACAACTGAAGAATGTGATTAAATCTTTGCTTATTAATGTACTTATGTCTAATAGTCAGAACTTAATATTTTGCTATCACTTCAAGAGAGATGTAGACTGGAGATATTGTCCTTGTGTATATGTGGCAGTTTATCTTTGTCTCCAAGAAATGATGATATTTCATTTTACGTTAAATATGGATACATTTTCACTTTTTTACTTTAAGCTGACCTATACTGTGACAGAGCTAATTTTAGGACAGCAGTGAGAGGAAGAGAGCAGTGAGAGAGAAAAATAAGATGAAAACAGAAAAATTTAAAAGAAAAGTTTAATAGTTCAGAGCAATGCAAAATGTAATTTTTGCATTTGATTTACATGAGTCACACATGTGTTTTCATTGTGGCTGCATCCCATTACATCAATATCTGGATCCAACATAAATACTCATTAGCCTCTCTCTCTGCTCCCTGCACACTTGTATCTTGCACCTGTTGTTTTTGTACCATTCTGCTGTCTTTGTTTCCTCCACTGAGGTATAGACTTTTCTCTTCCTGTGGTTCTCCTGAGATTCATAAGAAAAAAAATCTTTGCTGCTCACTGGAAGCACTCCAATCTATTCTCTTCTTGTATCTGACCCAAGAGAGAAAAAACTTTATTATTATCAGTATTTTTTTCTTAACCTGGCTACTGTTTCATTCATCTGCAGCCACAGTGATTCAATTTTATTTCTCCTGTCTTCAGTAGAGTTGAGCTGATGAGCTTGTGGTCCCTCATATTGATCTTTAAATGGATGATGAAAAAGGCCACTGCCTTTTGGTCAGTTGGCCAGCCCTGGCTCTATTGGCAGTGTCCTCTCTGATTACAATCCAGGGTCTGCAAATGTAATCCACTTTTGGTGCCACTTGTCAGCGGGAGCAGTGGAAGCAGGTTTGGAATTGAAATGAGTTCTGTCCATTTGGAAGCACAATATTACAAAAACATACTTGACTCACCCATAGAGATGTAGCCAGGCCATTCTTTGAGTCCTTCAAAAGTCAAGGTTCTGATTATTTTATTCTCAATTGGGGTGCGCTACTTTCAACCTGAACTTTTAAAGTTTTGATTGGAGGACAGTGCAGGTCTAATTATAGATTACTGTTGTTGATTGTGTAGTGCTATTATTCTCCTCTCAACAAACTCTATCATGCAGTTGCTGTATGAGCACTCCAGTGCTGTTTGTGCTGTACAAGTGTCATGTGTCATTTTTTAGTGCTAATATTATATGTTGTTTGTAAAATTTAACACAATACAAGGCTCAGGAAAAATGTAATTTACATTTGATTCTAATTGAAATAATTTGATTTGTATATGCTTTTGAATTAAAGTGTGTCTTGTCTCTCAGTGTTTCTCTGTTCTGCTCCTGCCAATTCTGTTTGCAAAATAGGTAGGTGGAGCTAGATGACTTAACAACAACAAGCATGGTTCATCCCAGTTCAAGATAAAGAGGCAACTCACAATGGCAAGGAAAAAAAAAAAACCCTTATGGTACAACTTTATTAACAAAATTTTGGTAAAACTGGATATATGGGACACTGGATTTGACATTTTACATTATGTATCAGACCTTACATAAGTATTAGCATGGAAAGATGACAAAGGGTGCAATGGGATGTCGATCTTAACTCCTCACTCCTGATTTATTGTCAACTGTAAAGAGGTCTTTGGCCATGCTTCCGCAGAGATTCTCCTTTGTCTGCATTCAGGACCCTCTCCAACTCTGTGTGCACACTTTGTGTGTAACACTTTGCATGTAATGACATTGCCCTTAGCTATTCAGAAACAGATTACATGTTGCTGTTAGGCTGAAAGAGGATGTCAATCCAGACCACCAGAGCTCTTTAAGTGGCTGTGATCTGGCAAGCACCTGCACTTCTTCAAAACCGGCACTCAAACCGTAATATCTATTCAGAGCTTGAGACCCTGTTAAAGGCACAAGACTGTCAATTGTTAAAACTGCACTTTTGGTCTAGCTGTATGCAATATATATACAGTTGTGGTCAAAAGTTTACATACACTTGTAAAGAACATACTGTAATGCCATGGCTCTCTTGAGTTTCCAGTTGTTTCTACAACTCTGATTTTTCTCTGATAGAGTGATTGGAACAGATACTTCTTTGTCACAAAAAACATTCATGAACTTTGGTTCTTTTATGACTTAATTATGGGTCAACTGAAAATGTAGCCGAATCTGTTGGGTCAAAAATATACATACAGCAACATGAATTAGCAATTTTGGTGACTTAGAAAGTTGTGTCAATGAAATGAGCTTCATAGCATGACCTCTTAACTTCTTGTGAGTGATTATGAGTGACTACAGCTGGTGACTTCTCTGAGGCCATTTAAATTGGGCTCATTGGATACAAACGCCCACAAACGCTACAATGGGAAAGTCAAAAGAGCTCAGCACGGATCTGAAAAAGCGAATAATTGACTTGAACAAGTCAGGAAAGTCACTTGGAGCCATTTCAAAGCAGCTGCAGGTCCCAAGAGCAACAGTGCAAACAATTGTTTGTAAGTATAAAGTGCATGGCACTGTTTTGTCACTGCCACGATCAGGAAGAAAATGCAAGCTATCACCTGCTGCTGAGAGAAAATTGGTCAGGAGGGTGAAGAGTCAACCGAGGACCACCAAAAAGCAGATCTGCCAAGAATTAGAAGCTGCTGGAACACATGTGTCAGTATCCACAGTCAAGCGTGTTTTGCATCGCCATGGACTGAGAGGCTGCCGTGCAAGAAGGAAGCCCTTGCTCCAAAAGCGGCACCTTAAGGCTCGACTGAAGTTTGCTGCTGACCACATGGACAAAGATAAGACCTTCTGGAGGAAAGTTCTGTGGTCAGACGAAACAAAAATCGAGCTGTTTGGCCACAATGCCCAGCAATATGTTTGGAGGAGAAAAGGTGAGGCCTTTAACCCCAAGAACACCATGCCTACCGTCAAGCACGGTG
>JAPZDY010000004.1:2363261-2377771 GCA_029783645.1 Ctenochaetus hawaiiensis | reverse complement strand
TGTACATCATCTACATCATTGACCACACTTTTTCAGCCTGCGAGCTACTTATAAAATGACCAAGTCAAAATGATCTACTTACTATAAAAATGCATTAGTTGATGTACCTTCCATAACTGCATGAATCCTTATTGCACAATACAACGGAGTACATTTTTTGTCATTACCTTACTCTGATGACTTCCACTGCAGCTCCCCCTCTCATTTTTATACCCTTTCTGAAGTTCAGTAGAAATAAACAGGGCAACTCGGCAGCTCGCACATGAGTGATCTGCTTCTTGTTGTCTGTTTCCATGGTTACCTGGGAAAGACCCACGAATTGCTCTGAAATAGGTGTGCAGCTTCCCGTCTGCATGGATTGGATGGATTGGATAGATTTTTTTAATGCCATGTGATCTACCCACATTACCTTTGCTATTGACCGGTAGATCACGATCGACATAATGGGCACCTCTGTTTTAACCTAATGATGGCAGCGAGGAAAAGGAAAAGGATAACCAATTACAACCAACTCCTGCTTGGAATATGAATGTATACTAAATTTCATGGAAATATCCAACAATCTCCAGGATATTCAACTGTGAACTCAAAAAGTCATCCTGCTTGTGGCACCAGTGGAAAAGTCAGGGTAAAGTTACACTGAGCTTCGCACACACTGTTGCAACAGCTTTGGCCCTCAGCTATACTACAGAACTACTTGAGAGTGAAAAGTTTTTCCAGGTAGCTCAGGGAACTCTCTCACAGAGTTTAAAATGTACAGGCAATATTTCATGTTTTTTGTTGCAAGCAGCGTTGGATTGATTGTTGATGAACAGGCAGCAGGAATCTGGGGAAACCTACAAGGATGGGCACCTGGCTCAATTAACAGCTCTCCTTTTTATCACTGTCCCTGTAGATGCTGTTAGAAGAGCTGCTGGACTGAGGCCACGTCCCAGAAATGCACACAGTGTCTTTAACTAGTGTGTCCGAACAGACATTCTTCTCACTGGTGGATGTATTCCACATAGGGGAGAAGTATCTCTACCGCCTGCAGCCTGCACATGAAGTATCATGAAGTTGGACTTTTTTCAATGCTAGAAACACAAACAGAACCAGATGTACGCTACAGTCAGGAGTTTGAGACTGAGGACAAATGTTCTTACAGTTTAAAAAAAGGGTTTCTCATATTTCATGCCCCTTTTTTGAATTGCATTGTAATTTTATTACGTCCTCACAATCATAGAAATAATCGCAGTTTGACTGTTATCCTCCTCTCTCTTCCTCAGTCTGTCTCGTTGCTGATCTTTTGGTCCTCTGAGTTTTCTGGCATTGCAGTCATAATAAAAACAATACACTCTTCCTAAAATGAAGCTGATTCTGCTTGAAATTTGATTAAAATATATATTATTGCAGGGCTACAGAGCTTGATATTGAACAAGAATCCCTGTAATCTGGAAACGCGATGCTCTTTTTATCTTTAAGTGTCTTGCATTATCTGTCTTTGTCTTTTGCTTTGATTGAGGGTGTGGAGACTGTCCGCTTCCTGAGGAAAAAAGAGAGAAAAAAAGGTTAGGATCTAAAGTCATATAAACAACCTCACACCTTAACACAGAGCTGTCATGATATCAGATTTTCATTATACAATTATTGTGGCCTGAAGATTTCTAAATAAATATGTTACTATGATATCTGCTGAAAAAAAAGGACTTGAAAAAAAGAATGATGGTGCTATCATCCAAATGTATCTTGATCTTTATGTCTCATGTCTGTGCCTCTTTTTTAGCATGGAAAAAAACTAAATTTAAATTACATTTAACGATTCATATTTTATGGCAGGTGACAAATGCCACCCTCTGTGACAAAATGCTAATTTAAAGAAACAAAAAATAATCATTTTAAAAACACTGTATTTTTTTAATGAAATAATATCATATGTGGATTATTAATACAATAACAATATTTCATTTTCAGGCATCACAGTTGTGGTTAACAGAGGTGATTACTTTTACCCATAAGCCTTCACATCACCCTGCAGGAAGGTGCCACACTGTCAAACTTGGTGTAAATTCAGCCAGAGCAATCATTCGCTCCTCTTTTTGACTCCTTGGTGTGTGTGTGTGTGTGTGTGTGTGTGTGTGTGTGTGTGTGTGTAATAGACACACACATGCAGCTTATGACACAGACAGCAAAGGAGACAAGACAGTGATGTAATTCTGCTGCTAAGTTGTTTGTAGAGTTCCAGCCTCATTGTGTTATTGGCTGAGAGCTCCACGCTAATGCTCAAGGGTTCACAACAAAACCATTCTGAACACAAAAAAGTAAGTAAACATAGGCAGAACATGATCTTTTTTTAAAGACAGCCCTGCATGTTATGACTTCAAAGAGAACATCACCTGAAGATTGCACACTGGTTCTATAGAGGTAAAAATATCCCAACAGAGCCTTAACGTGTGAATAATACACACTCTGACAGGCACTGTCCCAAACACACTGTACAGGTAGGATTGTTGTCAAAAGGAGAGAGGACGACAGGACAGCTGTTAAATGATGAAACCTCTTGGATCCCATGAGGACTCTGTCAGGTGTGTTTTTGGACAATATCAGAGCTGCTGCTGACACAAGAAGGTCAGAGAGAGGCACAGTGCAGCAGCTGATCACAGATGCCCTGAAAGCAACAACAAGGGTTTTTAGAATCTGATTATGATAAAATAGGGCAAATTGTGTGTGACATGAATGAAAGAAGGCTGTTTGTTTGGCATATTTAATATGTGGCTCAAAAGTAAGTGAGGGACCAAAAACTATTCCCAAATTCTGACTGTACTTCTCCAAGAACTGGAGTTAAACTGGCACGATCATAAATAAATGAATGTCTTGAGTTTGTTATTTATGTGAAACAGTAACCTGAGGCAGACGGCTTCTCATGGTGAGTTTCAGGAGGCTTCAACTGCCCAAATTCAAATCTTAATCTTAAATGAAAACACTCTTATTCACTCCAGCAGAACAAAATTACAATGAATCAAAAACTTTACCTGTTGAATCCCACTGCTCTTCCATCTGTTTCTCTCTGTGGATGTCCTTCTGTCATCCTGTAAAGAGTGTTTTGTTAGAGTGAATACTACTTGAGATGATGTAACTGTGAGATCTCCCTCATGCCTCTCAGTACTTGGATGGATGTTTTTTTTTTCTCCTACTGCTTTATTCAACTGTTACAATAAGTAACCAGATGTTTGATTTCAAAGATAAAACTGACCCCAATGCATCAAAGCTCCTGCCGTTTGATGGTCCTTGATTTTCAAATTGGGAAGGAAGTAGATGTTTTGAGGCAGAACTGAAAGAGTCTATTGTGAGACCAGTGTAGTGTATTTTTACACCAAGCTGAGTTGTCTCCAGTGCTTTTCACCACCTTTCAAAGAAGAGATTGGACCATAATCGAATCTGCAGAAAGCACAAAAGACTCCGTTTGCATGGCTTTAGTCAGCAGTGGTGCATGCACGGCTCCAACATCAGAACAGCTGGTTTATGAGGTTTCATGTATTTTGCCTCATTTGCTTTTCTTTAGCATCGCATGTAAAACTAATTTCAGCCAAATGTTAAAATAGAGCTTTTATTGTGACTCAGCAGCAGGTTTCAGTGAACATATCCAATAAACAGTGGCTCCTTCCAGTACTTTCTCAACAGACTTGTATTCATAGAATCAAAGTATCCGAGTAAATAATGACCATAGGTTTAACAGCCTTTGGTGTTTCTCCCTAAATGTTGTGTTCAAAAAGAGTTGGTCAGTTTTGAAAGTTTTGTTACTGTTGTGGTTGGATTTTTTTCTGTGTCTGTGCTTGTGGACTGTGGAGTTGTGTGGGGTTTCCCTGTCTGTGCTTTTTTGGCAGAGGCTGAGCGTGGCTTCCTGGAGGTGGGAGACTGGACTCTGACACACCTGTGTCTCACTGTGATCAAGTACAGCATATCTACCCTGGTTTAGGGATCACTTGTCACCAGATTGTTTCTGGTTCTTAGTGGCAGAGTTAAATCACTCAAAACTTGCCTCTAGTGTTCTCGTTCAGTTATTCTCTTGCTGCTTTCTTGTGATACTTGTGATACTTACCTATGTTCTCTTCCTTGTTTGCTGCAAGCTCCAGTTTCAGTGGGTCAGCTGACACATGGCCCAGCCTCAAGCTCCAGCTGCCTTGTGCCACCAGCCCTGCACACTCCACCACTGTCTCCTTCCTGAGCCTCCACCAGCGCCATCACAGTCATCTGTGCCACACATATCCAGCGTTCGGCTTGCTCCATGCCACACGCCACCCTGTGCCTCAAACCTCTGAAGAGAAGCGATCAAGAGAAAAGTTAAATGATGTTTGTGTACATCTCGAGCCCACCCCTAACTTTAGTTAGATCAATTAAACCAAAAAGGGTGATGGCCAATGCTATGCAAATAAAACAAAGTAATAAACCAGAGACATCCTTTACTGAGTATCTACAATGGAAGATAGAACAATTTTTAAAAATGTTTTTAAAGGTAAAACTGACTTTTATGTTGTTATGAAGCAGCAATATTTTCAGAGAGCCATTGGCACATTGTTGAAGCCTCATGGGAGCTGCATGTTGTGTCAGTTCTTTTTTATACATACAAAACATTTTCTGCTTTCACTGGTTTAAACCTGCTATTTCTTATATGGAGAAAAGAGCCTTTAGCTATTGAGACAAACTGGTGGGAGTGACTGAAGTTTGAGAAGGAAGCTCTTTTGGTAACTTTTACAACTTTCTTTCTAAACTTTTTTTTATACTTACATATCAGAAATGTAATGAAGGGAATGACAGTCCAAAGGAAAAGTTGTGTTGTGGGGTTACAAAGTACAGCTGATTCATTCGGTAAACAGTTGATATTACAGAACTGAGCTATTCAGAGAAGTGAGAAGAGAACAAAACCTTTGATGCTTTGAGCATATTTACTGGGCTGTGACAGAAAGTTTCTTTGGATGGATGATAGTCAGTCAGGGCACCTCTCTTAGGAAACATAGATGCCCTTAATATTGAAACCACAAGTTATGCTTTTTGGCTTGAAACAGCAGCCTGCATGCTCTGGGTAAACTTTCATTAAAAAGTTAATATGTGATAGAGCAACATGAGTAGGTGGTCTGTGATGAAATTTGAAACCTGTAGTGAGGGTCTCAAAAAAGATGTATGATGTGGTCACTGGGAGAACAGGAAATTGGTGTAATGTAATTGTGCTTGTACAGCTGTAGACTTCAAATTTCACATTGTGTCTTCCCACAGTTCTACTAGTGCATTAACTAAATCATTTATTAAGGACAAATCCTGTCGAATGAAATATAAATGTGATTTACCTTGACACATAAAGCCTTCATGTCAGTGATTGATGGAGGCTGAGAGGGAGATGAAATCTGCTGCGGGACAATCAACCTTATAGTATTTATTCATCTTTTCTTATTCATAGTTCGATGCATTAAGCTTTCAGCCTGTAATAGTGGAAGAGAGAGTTTTTGCATGCATTGAAAAACATAGCAATTTGTCTGTTTAGGACCTCCAGTGAAGTACATCCATAATTCTTCAACCCATCATGGTGGTCTGCATTCTTAAACAATATCCTCCTAGATATTGACAACTTTTACATGAGAGACACCACAATATCTTATGGCAAAACTGGTACTCTGTAGTAAGCTGAATATAGACATGACTTCTTACGATTACACAAGACAAATAATCTTCCTCAACAGGTACTTTAAAATACTTCTGGCTCTTTCTTTGCTTGATCTAATCTGGTACAGGTGTTTGAGGAGCTGCACTATAGTTTTTTGAAGCAGGGGAGTTAAATGAAGCTGCATTTTATTCTAAAAATTTGGCAGCCTCCATTTCTACTTCTCCTGTCACAGTTATTTTGATGCTAGGTACTTCATATACCACCCACCAGCAGAACTAAGCCAGGCGTCATGAGAGTATATAGTTTTACAATCCTGCTTCTATTTAGAATTTTGGTGGAGTATTCTTATTGTGTTCGATGAAATATTAACCAGTCTAAAACCCCAAGATGCTACAAGAAGAAATACACAGAAATGGGACGATTATTTTTAGAAGCATCATACTCCCATCATTCAAACAACTTCATCAACCACTAGAAATATTGTGCTTTGAGCTGTGCATCCACTGTTGCTGCTGTTCTTTCCTATTACCCAGAGCTCAGTGATTCAACTTTCAAACTCATGCTTCCACCCAAAGTCAGACAGTGGACAGAGTGCCTGTTAGTTTGAGGATGTTCTTCCTGTCTGCCTATTGAGTTTGAAGAGACTTTCAGCTGCTCTCTGTTAAAGTTAGCCCACTTTTACTGTCAGTTTTATGTTTAGATTTTAAATCTTTTCTCTTATTCAGGTCAGAGGAGATAATACTATGAGGTAGACTTTAATATTTTTGCTGTAAAAAAAATACATTTGTGGCATCAACACAGTTGCATCAGTAAGTTAAGTAAATAACCATAAGTTGTCAGTTATGTGAAGTTGCGAGTTATTAGTTGTTGTTTTTATGTAGGCTATATCCTGTTATCGTGACATGCTCTCTGGTGACCTGAGAGGTACACACCGACCAAATGCCTGATGCTACAAAACCTGAAACACAGCACTTGAACTTCCTGGTACTTCTCCTCAGTTCCCACAGCTCTCCAGAGCTTTGAAATATCTCCTTGCTCATCGCTTTGGTGTGGATAATACCTTCTGCTCTCAAGGTACAATTGTTTTCAAACAGCTTTTTTACCAGAAAAAGGTTCAGATAAATCTCCTGTATCTTAGCCATGTCATGTGTTAAAAGAGCCAAATATTCTATACAGCAAAAAGTGGAGATCAGTGATGTGAAATATCAATGTCAATGATGTCAAGATGGACACAGACATGATAACAATTGAATGCTGATTTTGCTTTGTATCCATTGGATTTACATGTAGGCTAACAAGTTAGTAATATCAACCAACAAGTTTGTGTGGCAGTTTGCTGTTCTAACAGCTTGTTTCTGCTGCCCCTAGTGTCCAAAAATGAACAAATAAATAAACAAATACTACAGTTTCAGTTCTGTTGCTAATGCAGTGCTGTAGAGCAATGCTTTTCAACCACTGTGCCGCAACACACTAGTGTGTCGTGAGAGATCGTCAGGTGTGCCATGGAAAAAAGCCAATGCTTGTTAATCAGAGACAATAGAATTAGTGAATTAGAATCAGTGATGCATGGAGAGAGGCGACAATGATGGATAAATATCTGTAAAGAAAAAATACTTACTCTGAATTTGGCGCTAGTATGAGTGGTGGTGAGAAGAAAGCAAAAATGGTGAGCTCAAGACAATACAGCTAAAGTTATCTTTCTTTTGCTTTTACAAACAGAACAAACGGCACCGAGTCTGTTGTGCTTGGTGTGCGGGGCAAAGTTGTCCAACAGTGCTATGCTTCCAAGCAAATTTAAACATCATCTCCAAACAAAAACATGGACTATTCTGTTCGACTGTGTGAACAAACTGAGAAACAAGCAACGTTATTAACGAAAACCATGAGGGTGGATGAGAGAGCTCTTAAAGCTAGCTTCCAACTTGCTGGGCTCATAGCCAAAACCAAAAAGTGTTCTTTTACAATATTTTCACTGGGTGGTGTGCTGCGGGAGTTTTTATTTGTAAAAAGTGTGCCATGCCTCAAAAAAGGTTGAAAAGCAGAGGTCCTTGAACGTATCTTTTTGGTATCTTTTGCACTGAAGAGCATGCAGGAAACCATGGATATCATTTGTAATGATTTTGTGACAAACCACTTAGCTTCTTTTGTTTTGTGTTGGCTGATGTCAGCCAAGTGCACCCACATGATCATAATGACACCTTTATTTCTGCACATTATTTTTCATCTGAACTTGTCTCAAGCGCATTTCTCCAACAAAAAGTACTTTCATTTAGCAGTTAGACTTGTTCATCATAGTTAATATATTGCCAGTTCTAAACCTCTCCACACATTTCTCTACAAGTGTGGTTCACACATTAAGCTGTATTAATGGTCCAATTTAAACTGGTTTGCTAATGTCTAGAACGTTATCCCTGGGGGGGTGCAATCCCCCAAGTCCAGATGATTTGCAGCAAAGCAGATGAAGGGCCTACAAGTATTGGTGGGAGAGTTTTATCTCAGATGATCACGGTTAGAGGAAACATGCAAACAGATTTAAACAAACATAAACAAACATAAACAAAAATGAACATCTCCAATAGCGGGGTTGAGCATCACCGGTTAAGACTATTTTCTAAACCAATAACAGCATCCTCTGCTGGAGACGCAGATGTATAGTGGTTTCCTGAAAAACTTGGGTCCTGTCAAACCTAGAAGGGGAAAAAAATGTCCCTTGGACTTGTGGCTTAGAAACTAAAACCTCTAATAAACAAGAAGAATCCAAGTTTGGCTCCGCAAATGTAAATGTGAGCCTTCCTGTACCTGTTTTGGAGGCTGTTTTGCTTCTTTTCCCCCAAAAACAATCAGCAGCATATACATAACTTAAGAAGCAGCAGAACATGTTGAGAGCAGATAAATTTCCCTGTCTTCCACAAGATTGAAATATGCAAATTTAAGTGTTGTTATCTCTGTAAACCAGTTAACAACCTCTACAGCTTTGACATGCCAGTCACCATTCTTGTGACCACTGCACTCATGTAAGGTTTCTTATGGGCATAGCTTGCAAACTACACAGAAGACGACAGTACCATCACTTACCTTGACAGTTTAAATGTTTCACTAACTAGGAATAATTGCAGTCACATCTGTGACTTGCTGAACAAAGTGGATACATGGGCAGTGATTTAGAGATCTGGAATCAGGTTCAGGCTCATGAATCCGCTTTAAGATGCAAGAGGATTTAAGATAGAAAGTGTGAAGAAGGAAAATCACAGAAAGTAGGTAAGTTCTAAATGAGTGACAGAGTTGTCATATTCAGTGCATACAATGCTTGACAGCTCAGTCATTATCTACGTTTTAAGTTCATTTGGCTTTGTGTTTGCCTGTTTACAGAAAAACTGCATAAAAAGTCTAATTATACAAATTTACATAAGAAAGCAAGGCAAAACTACATTTTGAAGATCACACAGTTCAGTAACATCATAGCCTTTAGGTAATGAAGTCATTCGTTAGTGAAATTAGTGAAAATTTTGTTCCTCTAAGTTTCATGTGTTTTCAAACCTCCTGCTGCAATTTCTGTTTTATTTCTGACTCTTTGAATCAACAGTCCCCTCATCCAGTCTGGTTTTCCTTTAAGCATCCAAAGAACACTTACGAATTCTTACTATGGATGGTAAAGGTGGATGAGAAATGACTGACAGGATGTGGAACTGGGTCAGCACGACAGACTCATTTTGTCATTTTAAACTACATAATACATGCAGCTCCTTACTCAACATCTGTGACTTTGGCTTGTTCTTTGCCCCCCCCCATTATGGCAATCAAAAGTTGGGGTTCATATTGAACTAGCTCAGGGTGAGGTGGGGTAGGTGTGTATGTGTTGCCTTACCCAGTTGACACCCTCAGTTTAAAACAGAAGAAAGGTTGCCTGCTCTTGCTGTCAGGGAGTTTTTTTTTTCTGTTCCTTAATGAGAACATCTGAGAGAGAGGCAGACAGAGAGAGAGAGAGAGAGAGAGAGCATCGGTGCATGCTTGTAGGCCCAACAGCTGGTATCACTAAGTATGGCAGCTCAGTAAGCCTGACAGCCTTGATGCTGCCTCAGTAACAAGACTAGAATAACGAGCTTCTCCACCCTTAACACCCATTTCTCACAAAGTGTGAAAGTTTACACTCTTGTCCCAGCCACCCAGTAAACTATTAAAATATCCCACTGCAGTTGTCTTGATTTCATTCTGAGAAAATTTGCAATATTTACAGATTAATTTCTCCTCAAAAACTAAAATGTGAATTGCTCTTTCTATCACAGTGAGTATTAGTGTTAAATTTACATCTAAATAGTCATATCTCTGAATATTACACAAGATGTTTCAGTTCATTATCATAAATGAACAGTCTTGTGGGGTTTTGTGTTTAAATTTCTTTTAAAACGGCTTGTAGATGCTGGGTTTGGAATTCAATCCCACGCTGTTGCAAAGATGTTCAGTCAATTTTGGCCCCTGCTTCTCACATTGGACAATTGGACCATCTGTTTCTAAGCCTCATAAAGAGCCATTATACCAACTGTACTGATTGCTGCTGTAACGACCTATCAACATATGCTTTGACCTTGTGGATGCTGGTGAGCTCAGCTCTAAACACAGATTTAAAGGGTTGGATAACAATTACTTTCTCTCTAATCTGACTGGTTACTCTTGATGCCACCCCTGAAAATTCCTGCCATGTCACTGGCTTTAGAGAGAAGTCTCAACAGGATGCAACTTTCAATTGGATGGTTGCAATACTGTTTCCTAATGGAGGAAGTGCAGTTTTTTAGCCAGAAAGCAAAAACAGTTTTGTTGTACTGATGGCTGCTGTAACTTAAAATAGCTTTGTTTTCTCAAGATCAAAGTATTGACCAGACCAGGTTCTATTTGCCAAGGTTTGGCCAGATAATGCCCTCTTCCACGTTGAAATGTGTAGAGTTAAAGAGACAGCTATGTCTCATTAAGATCATCCTTTTTTTTTGGTTTCTCCAGTCCACTCATTCTCCCCAGATATAGCTGCATAACTCATCACATAGTAATGGGCAGAGTTTGAACTTTAAGGTTTGGGCTGGACAAGAAAATGTATCGGTCTAATGCACATAGGCTGCCACGTTAGATTCATTTACATAAAAGTGAATAATCAGGATAACCTACAGGCTACAGCCTGACTAATATGCCAAATAAGTGAAAATACAACAGAGTAGTCGCAGTCAGCGCAAAATGGTGGCAGTAGCCTGGTGTGGCACTCACAGCTTTAAGAGGCATACCACCAGTCAAAAAGAAATTCCCCATACACACATGGAACCCTTCCAAACTCCACCCTGCATATAGTATTTCTGTAAACTGAATATTCATTTTTACCCTTTAGCCGTGAAATATTTTGGCTGCTCAGACTCTTCTGTTTTGTGCTTTCTCTCCCTTTCTCTCTCTCTCTCTCTCTCTCTCTCTCTCTCTCTCTCTCTCTCGGCCTTTTTAGACAGGGAATGCACTATTGCTGAAACAAGGTCATTTCTGAACACGGCCTTTGTTTTTGGCGGAACCAAACAATGTCTGCATAATGCTGCCAGTGTGCAATATCAGATACATGTCAGCGTTGCAAACACAGGAGACATGATAGATGTGACATGTAAAACAATAGCATTGGTGTCTACTGTTGCATATAAAATATATGCAGGCAGCACTGTCTATACCTAATATTTGCATGACATCAACAACAATCATTTACTCTCCCTATATTATGGTGGCTCATCCCATCATCTGCATGTAGATTAAGTTCCCAGACCCAAATTTAAGACATTTTTATTGCTGTTATTCTTCTTATCAACTAACTGCTAACTGCTTCTTGCTTGTTTTTAAATCTCCCACAGGTGGGGAACAGTTTGACAACTTTTAAACTTTACACCTTTGTCCTGTGCTGCTGGTTTGTCTTTTTACACAAGTTGCTGTGTCTACCTCTCTTGTTGGCTGAGAGGCTTAACATGTATATTTCAATCCCTTCTGTATGGGTATTTTTTTATACAGATCAGTGAGATGAGTTAAAGCCCAATATTTTAACCTCTTTCTCTCTTTTTCTTTTTGAGGCTCAAAAGGACAGCAGTTCAATCCCTGACTCCTCCAGTCTGCATGTCAAAGTGTCTTTGTGCAAGACACTGAAAACCCAGTAGCTCCTAATGGCTGTTTTTATTGTGTCAGTCCGTGTGTATGAGCTCTTGATGAAGTCACCTGCCTTTAGTATGTAACTATGGGAATGCTGACTTTTGTTGTAAGGCACTTTGGGTAAAGTAAAGGCTAGAGAAGAGCTATAAATAAAGTCCATCTCTTTCTGTCTCTCCCTCTCTCTCTGTCTCCCTCTATGCATTTTGATGTCTGCCGCCCTTGTCCACACCTGTCCTTTCACAGTCTGTAAAGGGTTAGGGTTAGTTATCCAAATTATCACAGGTGCTGGTGAACATGCCACTTGTTTAATCCAGATAATTGATAAATACAGAAACTATGCAATATCTGCACTTGTTGTCACATGCCTTTACTTTCACAAAGAAGTGCTGCTGTGCTGTTGTTGACATTGTGCTGTTTTCTCATTTGTGTTTCTGCAGTCTCTGGTCAACAAGGCATAATCTTACTGCATCAATGTTATGCCTCAATATCATCCACAACTCATAACACACATTCGCTTTCCATAATAATCATAGTTATTTTTGCTGTTCCAACTTAATCTTAGCAATATAGTGTGGCACACACAAGCTTTTGCGCGTTTGTTTCATTATAGGAGAGTTAAACATTTCTCCCTGTCTAAGCATTATTATTACTCTTAACATTAAATATTATGTTATAACATTAACATTACTATGTTTAAAAAGAAAAAGAAGAAGATGGAGACTACAAGTCAAGTTTTAGTTAAGTCAGAGCTTAATCTATTATGGTAATGCTCATGAACCTGAAGATAATAATACATATCGCTGTTATCATTTAAAACTCAGAATCAAACCCTTCCTGTAATGATGCATGTTATTAATCCACAGTAACTTTGGTCTCCAAAGATTAAAGCAAGCCTGTTAATTGGTGTTAAATTTGGTATATCATGGTAGGTGTTGACTGACATTTTTCAATTTAGTCTGTTGACTTTTTCACTTTAGCAGCCTTTATTATGGTCATAACCTGGGCATGATTTTTTTATTTAATCTTAAGACAAGCTAATTGTCTTATTATTTCCATACATTCTCTAATGCATAAAGCCTAATTAATAATTCAGTTAAGTTATTTTGAATTAATTTAACAGGAAAAAACAGGATTTGCATAATACATTATTTTGGTGGTGTGCACAGAGCATTTGACAACTTAATAGTGTAAGCTTTTGTAAAAGAGTTTAACAAAAAATATTCAGTTTATACTTGCTGTTGTTATTTACAGCTCACTTGACTATAGGAGACTGACAGTAATGTATATATACTGTAGCGTATTCATTCATAGTTTAACTATTAGTCAAATTAATGTAAGTTAGCCTCCTGTTGAATCTTCTTCTGACAGATCAAAATGATCACTTTGTGGTGTTTAAATTCTTTCCAGTGCAATAGTGCAAGTTAGCATGTCTAAGCCCAGTGTTTGTGGGACATGCTTATTTGAAATTGGGAGAAATATTTGAAATTTAAGGAAAAATTACTATTTTTTATGGAATTTTACAATATGTTTGTCCAAATGTCCACCATGTTTTTACAGTTTAAAACTAAATACTCCAAAGTTGAATGGACATCTTGAAGAAAACAGAACAAAGGCAGGAAAGTATACATTGCTGTTTGGATTAATATTTATCTTCTCTGTCTTACCTCATGTCATGACTGTCCTTGTTTGAGTACTAACCCTTTGCTCAGACCCGCCCTTTAAATCCAGCCTGGCCAATCATAACCTAATATCTATCTGCTCTGACCAGGGTGACAAGTGTGTGACCGCGCTCCATAGACTTGCAAGAAATTGTTTCAGGTTGCTTTTATTTTCCTCATTATCAGCTGAACCCCTTAAAGATCAACAAGCAAACCTGTGTTTGTTCCATGTAATGTTGTTATTATCAGCTATTGGCTGTTTTTTTAGGATACTAGTAGCTATTCAGGACACTTGACGCCTAGCCAGTTAAGGTCAACTTTATAGTCTGGAGTTAATAGCTCTGGGTCGACAATTTGCAAAGTTGGTAACTAAGCTGAACCAGACAACAAAGCCTGAATTTGCTTTTGACACGAATATGCAAAAAGAAATGTCCCTCCTTTGTTCTAAATTGGTCCTTAATCACTAAAAGAGAACCTTTTTGTTTTATGAGTGAAGTGAAACACAAGTAAAAACAGCAGCACTGTGATCTGTGAGCTTTAGCAAGCACTTTTGTCTTCTACTCTCTGAAAAAGCCTTTTAATTTTTCAAAATATTTGATAATATTTTACCAGGAAGGACACATACTGAGCACTGGCTCCTTGCTAGCTCCAGCTGTTTGATGGAGCTTGTCAGAGGGCTCAGCAAAGGGTCAAAGAGTACATATTTAAAAACAAAAAACATAGTTTGTTCAGTGTCACGTTAACTTAAACATCAAGTATTTAAATTTAACTGTGTTAAAAAAAGATCTTCAAATTTATTGAATTTTGTTTTCATTTATGTTTTACAGAGCATCCTGACATTTCCAATCAGTGATGCAGTGTGCTTTATTCTAACTACCTTGATAAAGCAGTTTGCTTATTTAATGTAGATGATAAACTTCTATCATTCAGTCTTATATGCAGAACAGGTAGCAATCACTTGCCCTCTGAATTTGTTTTTCTTTTCACCATCAAATTATGCATATATTAATCAAGTTAATATTAATCATTAATATTAATCCATATTAATAAATACCAAATTCTTA
>JAPZDY010000004.1:2327051-2344811 GCA_029783645.1 Ctenochaetus hawaiiensis | reverse complement strand
TCAGCTGGTGGAGTTTTTGGTTGGAAAGAAAACCTGCAGCCTCTCGGCCCTCCATGGCACGAGTTTGACATCCCTGTTGTAGACTTTGTCAATCTGACCTTGAGCAGGTATCTGTCCACGATCTCCAGGCCGCAGGAGGTGCACAGAGACTTCCCCTGCAGGGAGGCCACAGTGGGGACGGAGGGGGAGGACGAGGAGAGGGAAGACGGTGAGCAGTCCTCCTCGAAAATATCGTCGGGCCCAGAAGAAACCTGTAAAAGGCAAAAGTCCAATAATGTCACAAAAGCTTATAAAAACTTCATCTTTATAGAAATTATGACATCATTAAAAAGCCCCCATCAGAGGGGTTGGGCAGTCTATCAGCGAAGGCAAAACAAGGGTCCGAATTAAATAATAAGAAAGCTAAAACGGCTTTCAAACGAGGCTGTTTGGCTAACCTAAAAGACGTTGTTTATAAATCAAAAAAGCTAAAATATTTTAGGCTACTTTTTGAATTTATTTAGCGGCACTTTGTAGTTCGTAGTGCGAGCTGCTTTTTAAGTTCTGCACTTTGTCTTGACACTTCGACGCTAATTTGATATTGAAAACACCCACTGTGTCGACAAAAAGATTTCCCTGCTGTAGCTGAGTGAAATCCGCCTCAGCTGTTCGCAGTTCTTCCTCCGACATGATGTCAACGACAAGTCCAGTTTGACGCAGGAGACCCGAAGACGGCCCAGCAGGCTGATGTCCCGTTCATATTTTCGTGACGACCTCAGTCATCACTCCGCAAACTTAAACACGCAAACATGAAATAGCCTATTTACTTAAATATTCGGTAAGACTTTTGCGCCTTGTTTAATTTATATTTTATCACAGGCCTGTTGACTAGTCCACATATTTATTATCTTATGGCAGTCTGCAGGCAGTGTAAGAGCTATGGAAGGAATAAAGTCTGCCTATGCAATAATAAAAATATTTCATTTCGGGCAGAGTTCGGACATCAGCTGAAAGTGATTTTGGCTAATTGTGGCTAATTGAGCCGCGCACGTGCAATTGATAGCTTACCATGAGCCGCATGCAGGTGAGACTTTACCTGACGAGTCCAGTGACACCTCATTATCTTCCTCATGTATTCACCTATATATTGCCAGTTAACTGTAGAAATGTATGCCTATCTGGAAATGCTGCATTTTTAAATAATTACCCATAGAAAACAAAGGTCAAGACCTTAATCTAAACGTGTTTTTGTTGTCGATGTTGTAGTTTGTGTGTTTTTTGCTTTTATTGTGTGTGTGTGTGTGTGTGTGCGTGTGTGTGGCCACAGAGTAGCCCAGTTAAAGGGAGAACCCCGATATTTAAAATAAAATCAGAGTTTCATAAATGGATCACATAATGACAATCTCTACGTTAAATTTTGGATAAGGGAGATTTAGGAAAATAGAGTAAGGCTGCGTGTGATGTTGGATGGACAGGCCTTGTACAGGTAGCCTACAGTGAGAGGACATGATGATGATATTTAGCCATTTTTTTCTGTTATAAGGAGAGAACGTAAAATAAGCTCAAGTCTTTTTTCCAAACAGAAAATAAATCCTGAAAGCAGTGACCCCTCATTTCTGATAACTGTTAGCCAAGTTTTGTTTGTCTTTATAGTATGACCTCTTTTTTTCATGTCAGATTTTATTTCCTAAGTACTGTAATAGCATAATTCCATACTATAATCTCGCGATGTTGACATGACTTAATGGTTTGGGCCTCCTTGGTTTGAGTTGTCAACTTCTGATTTAGCTGATATGCATTTACACTTAATTTTGCACTTGTTTATTAGCCTTATGAAAAACTGAATATGCCCCCTTTTTTAGAAATACGATCCTTCGAAACAAATAAATAAACTAATAATAACAAATAAAATGTGCTTGTATAAAAACAGCTAAATATTTTACTTGGCCTCGAACAATCATATTTTTTGGGTTAAATGTGCATTACAGTGTCGGTAATAAAAAAGGTGTAATTTTCTCCCAAACTGAAATTTTTTTAAAGAGAGGTAAAATATGCTTCAATTTAGTCTGGATATGTTTTGCTACAGGAGCAAAATAAAACCCACGGATTCTTGTAAAAATCTTTTTAAACATGTAGATCTATTTGCCCAGGTTTCAATACATACTCACCACGCTGGTGGAGACAGAGTTAAACATTTTCAGCTAAACATAAGCTCCTTCGATACATCCCAGTTCAGCCAGATGTTTTCATCCTACAGTAACAGACGGAGAGCCTGGGGTTTGATCCCGTTTTAGTCCGCTGTACTCCAACTTGTTGGCCCGCTCGCTCCACTGCTGCTTCTTGTTTCTTCCAAAGACTTTGCTAAGTCACCACAAAGCTACAACTCTGTTCTTGTCGTTTTAAGCAGTCCAGTGCACCTCCCACTGCCCGGACCCGCCTGCTGCAGCATCAATGAAAAGGAAGGGTTTATATTATGAGAATGATGATTATGCTAGGAGTTTGCTTTCTGTCTTTCTTTCTTTCTTTCATCCTTTAATTTCTTTAATTATTATTCTTTTTTCAGAATGCAAAATATATGGAAGTAAAATACTTGGCCTGATAAAGCAGTGGAAAAGAGCAAATTATGTAAAGCAGCAAATTTATCATGAAGTTGAAAACTGGACAAAACATTAGGCAAAATAATTCAAAAACAATTTTAAAAAAAAATCCTCAACACTATTTAAATTTATATTTATGTTATTTTCCTGACATTACCTTAAGAGTACAAAATTTTCTCACTCAAACTATTAGAGATCTTCTCCTGTGAGAGACATTTATTTAGATTCTGTTAGCCCAGCCTGGCATGATCAGTATTCACCATCTTTTCCTTTTTTGTCATCAGGGACACTATGAACACAGCAGCACAGCACAGGTCAAGCTTAGGGACTGCATTATATTTTTTTAGACATCCACACCATCTGACCAGCAGCACTCACAGGGCATCTCACCAATAGAGCAAACCCCATTTATTTGATCCCCTCAGTCGGCTCAGAGAAGGCTGGAATACAGTTTAATGGATTAAATTACCTGAAGAAATTCTGTTTTTTTCATCTTACAAATAAGTATCTATACCTTTCTTATAAATGTAATAATGTCACATATGTGGGGTATAATTCCATAATCTCCATGATTTTAGGCTTTTGATCTAAAATGTTCATGAAGAATTTGCTATTTTCCGTCTTTTCCTTTTAAACTTCAAGGATGTGTTAGGCAGTCTATTTGCAGAGGGGGTCTGATGGTGCCAAGTGGTCTCCCCCTCTTAGGACAGAGTGCTCTTAATTTAACAGGCAACTCCTCTTTCATGATTACCATGTGAGACTTTAAGTGAAGATGACGGCAAACCAAAGACTGGGGTCAAAAAGGCATGCATGAAAACATTCTCCGAGGGCACTATGTGAATTGAAAAACAAGAATCCCTTTGGGTTTTATCTGTGCATGTGTCTGCAACCCGAACCCTCAGCCCCCTAGCCTTTAAAACTGGGTCTTTTGGTAGTAATTCAATGGCATGGGTGTTTAGGGTAGACTGGGTTCAAAGCAAAACTTCTCGTGTAAGTGAAAGAATCAGCACCACAGATATAATTTATAAATTGTGTCCAAAACAAAATTCAATTTTGCATTTATCTAGATTGATCATACCCTTCTCTTGTATTGAATTTAGTATCATGTAATTGATATTGGAAATGGAGCATGCCTTACAGGTAATGATTTCTGGGATGTTAAATCTTTGAAACTCTACACCTGATGAGCACTTAAATTCTAAAATGCAGGATGACAGTGTCTCAATCAGTCACATTTTTGTTTAGCTAAAGGGGCCTTTTATTTTGGGGAGAAATAAAACAAAATTAGATTTTTTGTAAAAAAAAAAAAATGGATATAGTAAAACCTCTTGTTCCCTCACCTCAAAGAAAAAGTATAGGGAATGTTTGCAGTAACTCCTGTTGATACAAGTTTTTTTCTCTCTTTTTTTTTACACTGGCTCTATATCTGTATATCTTATGGTTGTGTTCATGTTACAAAACTCTAAAGGTCTCTGAATTAAATGAAAATATAATATGAACAGAAAAAGTAGATCACAAAGAGTCAGTCTGATACAAGTGGTTTGACATAAACATGACCAGTCCCTTTGCATTAAAAGGTGGCACAGTGGATATCACTGTCTCTTCAAGTAAAGAAAGATTTTGCATCTCTTATTTGGTCAGGATGAAGGAGGACTGTTAGCTCTGTGTTTTTAAAGGTGTTATAATTTTTGGTTGCAAGTTGCTGCAGCAATGCATTTTGCACGGCCCTTCGATCATGATCAGCAGTTTTTTGTTTGATGTATGGTTCCTTTTTTTTTTTTTAAGTCTAATTTAATCTTGTTTTGTTGCTTCCTGTGTTCCCCTAGACATTAAGAAAAGATCATAGCAAACAATAAAACAAAACTACCTGCTAATTTGGCACAATCTGCAATGTGTGCCACAAGTTGTAACCCTAAAATCAACCTGATTTTTTAACATTTTAATAAATCTAGAGAATGTTAAACTGCTGTTGTGTGGTTATTTATGTCTATGTAAATGAATGAATTTCTGTTTAGGAGTAAAAATATGAGCTGTGTCTATTATTTTGTTTAAATATCATTCTTTTGCACCAACAGTGCACCAACTGTTGAAGTTAAGATCAGGAATATAATCTTATGGCAGACCCATCCACTCCACTGCTCCTTCACCGAGCCCTCTTCACAGGGATCGAGAAGCAACAGAAGAGGGGTGGGGGCATTGCTTATCTGGGTGTTAAGCATAATGGTACAAAGATTTTAAGTTGTACAGACTCTTGGCCTTTTGTTTAGACCACTTAGTTTTCCCTCACATAATTGACAAAATTGCCTCAATACAATCTGGTTTACAAACCTGTCAGTGCTCCTTGAGACTTTATATTACATGGCTCCTTTTATTCCCAGTTGGTCCATGAGTTAAGAAGGTCTGAGAGCCCTGGACAGCACACACTCTGCAGACACCTGCTCTTTCAAGAGAGTGGGTGGATAATTAAGTTGTCAAACCTGCTGGTGAAAGCACTTGTCATTTAAAAAAAGGATTTGTTCTGTTTTATTTATCATCATTCATACAAGTATCCGGCTCAAACCATGAAAAACAATGAGGTTAGCAGGAGTTTATGCAAAATTGAGGTTTGATGACAGCAAACAAGAATCATATTTTTTAATCTATTGTATTTTAACCCTGTCCTTAATTAATTTGATCATGTGATGGATTGCTTTTAAACATGACCAAGAAACAGGCACCAAGACAGGAGCAATGATAATACAATTTCTTGTAAATTTTAATTGAAAGGTAAAAGGCAGTTTGAGGCAGTTATTGCAGGCACTGGAGTAGAGTGGCATTTGGCGCATGTGGCAGGTGGGGCCGTGGCTGTGGTGATGAACAGGAGCTGAGGTTTTCAACACAAGGCTAGAGAGAAACTGAGCAAAGCAGGCACTACCTGGCAGCCAGTGGAGAGATGACCCCAGTTTTTATGCAGAGCTTGATGAAGATAATTCACAGGTGTGCTAATTCAGGAGCTCCAGCCACCAGGAAGCCACGCCCAGCCTCAGAAAAGCACAGAACAAAAAAACCCACACACTCCACAGTCCAAAAGACTCACCAAACTCCATAACTACCACAGATCATTCAGAACAAAAGTGACCATTGGTGCTACTTTACAATATCTGTGTGTGTAATGAAGATGTGTGTGCCACAGAAATCAATGCACCTGCATAGCCCAGTCATTTTCTATTGCTGGTATTGTAAAGGGTAAAGCCACCATAAAAATTCAATCAATAATATCAAGTTATAAAAGGTTGATGCCCTTTTCAACCTTCTTAAATGCACAGTGGTGAGTTTTCACGATGACGTCAGAGTTCGTGAGCGATGGCAGTGTTTGTTGGTGGGCTTGGTTTCCCTCCTCAGCTAAAAACATCCCAGCATCCTAAAAACACACACTTGTTTTTGGTTTAAAGCAGAAGTAGCTTTTGGTCTGGCCATGACATGCCATGCTTATCTCACTGCTTGGAAGTGTCACGATATGGGTGTGTCACTGTACGTGAATCTGCATGAGTGCATGTGTGTTTGTGTGTTTGTGTGTGGGCATGTGTGTGTGTGTGTGTGTGTGCAAGTGCATCTGAGATTACTTGGCTTGATGTCAGAGAAAGTCACTGCTGAAAAACTAAATATGACTCTCCACTGTGTGTGTGCCTATGTGCGCAAAGTAAGAGAAAAAATCTATTTTCCTTGCCAACTGCCATATTTCCATTGGTTACCTGACCCTGACAGGACGTGTTTAGTTGTGACAGGTATGGATGAAATGACATGACTTGAAGATGGTGGTCCTTTCACTCTGCACACTAGAAACTATACAGACCTTTACAATTGAGGACATATGTGTGTGTTTGTGTGTGTGTGTGTGTGTAATTATGTGTCTGTGTGTTGTTCACCAGGTGATGATGATTTTAAATTTCCAGTCTAAACTTTCTTCATGACTCATACATTAATTTTGAATACACTAATTTTTAAGTATTTCCTGGCACTAAAACATCAACCTCACATGGCACATTCGAAACTGACCCTCCTGGCTGAGAGATAAAGGACCCAAAAGATTACATTAAATGTAGAGCATGCCTTTCACAAGATATCACTGTGTAATCTGTATTCAGGAACCATTCTCACCCAGGTTGCATGAGGTCTATCATCTACCGTCTGCACGGTATTTCAAGTTATTAACCACAGATTTCATAGTAACATCCTCAAAACCCCTGCCTCCACAATTTATTCAAAAGCTATAAAAATGATTTAAATTATTTAAAATTATGCAAAAAAAAATTCTTAGCTAAATTTAAATTCTTGGTTACGCTTATATATTACTAGAAACCAAGCAATAGCTTTTGTTCATTTTCATGGGGGAAACTGAAAGAATTTTATGTCTTTCTCTTCTGGCTTACGGCATGTGCACAAGCATTGACACACTTAGCAATACAGGTACAGTCTGACATCAAAAGACAGTAAAATGTGGATATTTATGTGGTTAGAGTGTTCATGCACAATATTCATATATTTTAAATAAATATAACCCCATTAAACACAGAAATTCATACTGACATGATTTGAGCAAAGAGGCCAATGTTCTTCTGCAGTTCAGGGGCAAGTCTGTGTTTTACATTAAAAGAAACAAACACGACATGCAGAGTGCAAGCATTTTTAAAGCTCAGACAAGATATAATAAGAACTCCAACACAAAAACATTATGAAATAATCACAGTGTGCTGATTTGGTCTTGATTTGTTTGTGGGAATAGTCACACAGCAGGTATATGCTATTTACATTCATCACCAGGTGAGGTGTAAAACAACAACAAAGTCCACATTGGATTAGGGGGATAAAGGGTTAAAACAACCCAATGGTATTTTAACGGCGAGTACATGGACTAACTTTTGTTTAGGCAGTAAACTTTGGTTCACAGCAACAATTCAAGTAAGAAATTATACAGCGTATTTTACATTTTATCGTCTACAACTGTTTCTTTGTCCTTTTCTCAGAATGCCTGAATATCAGAGAGCCTAAATTTTACATATTACAGTTTAATTAAATTCAACATGATACAATGTCAAAGGCAGAGGCAATTTACGACCTGAAGTGAATGTGTACAATATATACTCATTCCTTTATTGAATGAAATGGATGGAATGGAGTCAATTCTGGCATGAGTGGACCTTTAATATAATGAACTCTTCAGTGCTTGTTGCCTGTGCCTCCAGCTTATCCTGCAGGAAAACACAGCAAAGCCAAGCACTGCTGTTGGGGAGCAGGTCATACTTGTAGTCAATCTTCATGAATTTGAATGCAGCAGAGCGTTTCAGTGTGCAGTTGGCATTGTGAGTGTGGTCCATGAACACAAACTCTGTTTGGTCACATAAGCTTGATTTTCACCCGTTTCACCCGAAATGCAGACAAACATTAGAAACATAAGCATATTTTCCTTTTACTACATGCAAGAACTTGAAATGAAATCAGGATGGACTGTAACTGACCACTGATCAGTCAGCCAATAATGTAATTAGTGTGTGCACATGCACGTTTATTCATCTCTGTTCTCCCCATCATCTCCATCTCCTCTTTCATCTCAGTTACAGTGCACCATCACCATGACAAACAAAATAAACAACCGGATTCTGGGTAATGTATTGATGTGACAACAAAGGATAAGAGGGCGTGGCCAGCTGGAACTAGAGAAGTGCCGCATCTGGGCCTCATTAGCATCACAGACCAATGACAAATGACTTGTATTCTGTGTGGCGACACAATGCTAGGCTGGATGGCAGCCTACTCTGACAGAGAGGGAAATGACATCATCAAGGGAAGCTGATGTTTCCTGGGCCTGGAGGTATTTTATTTAACTTAGTTTTATTTCAATTTAGGATCGCCATCTACTGAAACAGTAGTGATAGCACGTAGTCCAAAATGATCTTACTAAGTTCATCGAGATTAAAGAGTGTGTTTGTGTGTGTTACACAGTTTTCTGAAGACTAATTGTTAATCACTAATTAATTCATCATTCATCATCATTATTCATCGTTTATTTTCATGAGAATATGTCATAAATCAGTAAATCATGAATACATTTTCTGTGTTTCTTCTCTCTTTTTTCTTACCAGTATTTGTACTCATGCTCCACAGCTGTTTTCATAAATTTAAATTAAATACTTCTGGCTTAATGGACTGTATCTGTGAAAATGACATTTTGTCCTCCTGACAGTAGATGCTCACTTGCAAGGCTGGAGTAAAAGCTCAGGGACAGCTTTATCAGGGTACCTTCACTTTAATGTAAATGGAACAATGGAGCAAATGAAGCAAATGCATCCCCAACATTCCCAACATTCGGTTAAGGGGAGCAAAGTCATGATTTTGCTATCCCACTTTTTGTCTGTTTTAAAATAAACTTGCAATAATATGACCCAAGCAGACAGGAAATTAGATTTGAGAAGCCATTATTGGTGATAATTTTACAAATTTCAGTAATGTAAAAAAATGATGAAAAGAGTTTTTTGACCACAGTTTTAGTTGATTCAGTGCAATCTGCTGTCGATTGTTTGGCACAAAGCTTTAGCTTTAAGTCACAGTTTGAGTTTCAATCTACACAGGAGTCTAAAAAAAGGGAAGAATATGATGAACTGAACCTGGACTTCTTAGACAAAAAACAGAAAAACTGCACTTATTAATATGTCTCATTAAACAGGAATTGGTCCAATGAAGTTGAGCAGATTTGATCACAATTTAAAGCCACACATTAAGAAAGTTGATCAAGAGATTAAGAGAGAATAAAAATTAAGAGAGCTAAGGTAAAGAGTTATCATGCAACTGATGCTAAAATGTAAGTGTGGCATCTTAATCATGATCATGGACTACAATAAACACAGGAAAAATATGGTAAATGAACCTGCTTAGCCCACCAACTCCAGCTGAACCTTAACTTCACTAAAAGTAGGATTGACTAATTGCTGAAATTTGCACAACCAGCACAACCAATATTAAGAGTCAAAGTTAGCTAACTTTGCTATCCCGCCCACCAAACCTGCTCTAAAGCTTTACTTGTCAGGTGCAGTAGCTTGGTTAGGATTCTTTTGCTTCCCATTTTTCAACATTAATCTTAACATCTATAAATGTTGCAGGTTTTCATGTTATTACAATGTGAACCCATCCACAGACTTTTGGACACTCATAACAATAGTTCCAACCAACAGAGTACAAAGGGTAAAAAAAGCCCCAATAGGATGGAGGTCAGGTCAAAAAGGGTGGGTCACAAACAGGACTTCCAAGCTGAAGGCTGGGATGTGATTCCTACTGAAAGAAAAGTTAACAAACTAAGTATTTTAAAGCATCCTGACTGGAAACACAAACTGGCATGGGATGTGCACTGCCCAGGACAGGAAGACTCTGCAACGAGTAATTAAAACTGCCCAAAACATCATTGGTACCCATCTACCAAGTATCAGTGATATCGAGGAGGTGAGGTTCCTGCGCAGAGCCAAAAGGATACTAAAAGACAACACCCACCCCAGCTTCACCCTGTTGTTCACCCTGCTGCCGTCAGGCAAAAGATACAGAAGTATCCGCTGCCGTACCACCAGACTACAGAGCATCTTCTTCCTCAGGCTGTGAGACTACTTAATGCACCATCTGCACTCCTCCATGTTTAATTATTTTATTTTATTTTGATACAATCAATTAATCAATCAAGAGGGAACCACATTTTTAATTTCATTATACAACCTGTTGTATATTGATCAATAAATTTCCTTGTATCCTTGTATCCTTGTATTTTGCCTAAACCTAACCTAGACTTTGTGCTACTTAATGTTAACATTAAAAATCAGCCAAAGTTGATTATAAATACTTAATTTTTATTTCACTCTATCTGATAAGTGTATTTGGCCACTGTAGTTATTTTGTACGATGCTTTTTTAGATCTACTCCTGTTATATACTGTTATATCTACTCCTAATACAAATTCAACACTTCCTGTATCTGTTTCAAATCAAAAACCTTTACAGACAGTAATAGAAACCCTTCATTTCTAAACAAGGCTTTAGATGTGAAAATTTGCAGCATTGTGTTGTGAAAAACTCATTTGCTGACCTGTTTAGTTCCTTTCCCTACAATCTACAAGAAAATAACAGTCATCACAATAAACATTAGTAAACTCAGGTTACACCAAAGGAAAATCTCATGATATTGTCTTGAGAATTGAGGATTTAAACTTAATTTTCCAATAAGTTTTCAATTAATTTACCTTGCCAAGCAGATATCTTTGCAGGAATGCAAGAGCTGGATATTCATCTTGCCAGCCTTCAGGTTTTGTGTTTGAAAAAGATGTATTAAGAGCTACAGCGTGGTTAAGGGGTGGAAATTACCTGGCAAATAAAGTGACAATCAACCACTCCTTAAAGGGGTTAGTGTAGCCACTGAAATAGCACAAATTACTTCAAAACTGGAGAGTGTTTCTCTATTAAAATAAAAGCAAAAAGCAGCACTGAGGTTTCTCAAGAATTTTGCTTGTTCTAAAGTTTGATCTTGCTCAACCGTAGAATAACATTGGCTGAATCTCTAGTTTTAAGTTTTTTCTATATAAATTATTTCAAATCTGATCTCACATATTCCCTTGTTTACTATGACAAGAGATGCTAAGCCACAAAATTATAACAATGGAATAAAGACATGTAATCTCCCTCTCTTTGGATTAAACCTTGTAGTGCTATAGCTTTTCTGCTGATTTCATGACATTCAACTCAGATTTCTGCTGTATTTTTTATTGTTACAAGGTTCAACTTGGAAAGACATCCAGCTTGACTTTTACTGGCAGTAATTCAGATATCAGACATGTAGAAATACTGTCACATTTTACAAAAGAAAGGTCATGTCAGAGAGCAGTTTATGTTGATCTGTTCTCCTTCCCTTTTAATTCCTTTCCTATTTCTCTATTTTTTTTCATCAGCTGCTGCTCTGCTATTGATAAATATGATTGGCTGTTAAATGTTCTGCAGTGATATAGAGGAGATTGGTAAAGAGAGTGAAAAGAAGGAGAAAGAAGGAGGGTCAAGGGCATAATATCTCTTTAACCCTTACTCCTAGAGCCATCACAATATAATTATCTGTATCAGCAGTTAGTTGGGGAAGATGGTGAGGGGATACAAATCTTAAGTTTAGCAACAAAGCAAAATTAGCTTAGTTATGATAAGTCTATGGCTCCTGCTTAGATTAATATCTGTATACTTCTGACCTCCCACTCAGGAAAATCATAGTTCAGCTGTGATATTATCACGCTAAGTTGTGTTTTCTTAATCCATCATCTGCAGTCAAAACTGGCTCGATCTTTATTATGGTCAGTGGACTATTAAAGCTCTCTTACTGCTCCAAAGGAAACAGTGTTTCCTCCAAAGAGGCTAGCTAGCGTGTTAGTCCTCTATTGAGATTACTGTGGTCAGTTGAAGCTTCTGGATTTCAGTGGTTTTATTGCAATACAAATGGCTTTTGTAGTCTCTTAGTGTAGCCATTCAACACACATCATGCATTATGGATAGAGTTTTCATTTGTCTGGTTGAGCTTTGCAGACTGAGATTTCATTGTTTTTACAACAGTTTCATACAAGTCATTGGACCTGCAAGCTGAGGGTTTTTGCAGTCACAATATCCACGGGGTAATATAGATTTCACAATGAAAGTGAGACAGAGGCAATGCAGTCATTACCTAGTCAATGACTTGAAGAAATCCTGTGACCACTTCTAAAAGGGTACTCACAGTGGATGATGCACGTCAAAGTGCTCCTATTGAGTGTGACAGCATGATACGCTGCAGGTCTCCTTTTCCCAGCCTTGATATGCATCAGCTCTCGAGAAAAGCAGCATTTTATCATACGTCTACAACCACCTTTTCTGTCTGTACAGTTTGCAACATAGCCAATGGTTCTTCCTGAGAGTGTTTGTAGTTGAAAACAATCTGCTCACACACACCACTCGACTGTTCATGTACCCTAATTTTTCTCTTGGGATGTGTCAATAATTTGATCCTTTACCTCATTTTTCTATGTTAATCACTGAGTTACATGTCAGTGCAGATATTAATGATACATGACAGAAAAGAGGAGTTTTTATTGTATATCTCAAAATATAATTTTTGAAAAAATAAACTTTAGTTCAACTGAAACTCCAAGAAATTTTTTTCTTAAATCTTTTTCCAAATAACAATTCTGGTGCTGAGTGCCTCAGCCACAGCTTCAAAGCTCCTTCTGTCAGTTGGTTTGCTAACATAACTAAAAGTCAGAGTCCAAACTCGCTGAAAGCCTATTGTTGGCGTTGACAGACCATTTCTCCACTGGCACATGCAGATATGTTACAATACATCTGAGAGCTTAGGGCAAAAATTCCACTGAATGTCTGATACCCATCAAGATACTTCCTATTTAATTCTCTCTTGTGTTACAAAACCAGCAGTATACTTTAAACAAGTCACTGAAAGCAATTGATCTTTAATGTATTAACATGCCATACTGAAGCTTTACGAATATCTGGAGACACACAGCTCAGCCAAGTGAACCCTAAAAACTCTCTTATAGTGACTCTAAAACATTTCCTTTTGGCTTCAGGTTATTTTCGCATGGTTATAGTTTCTCGTAAGCTACCTCCGTCTGTGAGTGTGAAATATATATAACCTGTAAAGCACATTTACATTTGCAAAGCCTGCAAATATGTCTGCCTTGTTTTGCACTGTTTTGAGTTAGGTAACCATGAAGAAACAATGTTTTAGAAATCTAAGAATACTGCTTGTTTTTTGTGTTCCCTAGTGTTATTTTTTTTAAAAAAATGCTGTAAAAAAATGAATGAGAGCTCAGAGTGTGCACTAGAACATTTCAGTTGGACGTGCACCATGTGATCATCAGAGACTGCTCCTGTTGCAAATAAACAGTATAATGCATTTAGCTGAAACATAACAATGACGATTGTGAAAATTCCAAATCACATCACATGATCATCAGCAGCATCTGACCTACATATGTTTTTTAACTCTTTTCTCAAAAGACAAGTCCACTTTACCATGAAATACTTGTTTAACTTTAATTAATTTCAGTGAGCAATGACAATATTGTGTTCCCCAAAAAAAATTAAATAACAGAGTGGCAACATTTTTTAAACAGGAGGCCATACTCTTGTGTGACTCCTCATGATCATTATGATAATGGTTATGATCACATATAAAAGTCTGCAAATGGTGTTTTTTACTGTTGTCATTAAGTGTTCTGTGTCATTCAATCAATTATGTCAATTTTTAATGCCAACGTCTGAGATGTCTTTGTTCTGACAACTTGATATTAACCAAGACGATATAACCCGTCCTAAACATACCATAGAATGTGTTGTTATAAAACTTGAGCTAGTTGTATTTGTTAACAGTACATTTCACTGTTATATGTGGTTGATATTGGTTGTTTTGAAACCATTATAATTGTTAATTCCACCGTAATGCGATTATGACAGAGGCAGTCCTCAACAGCAATCCCTCACCACGTCTGGCCACACTTCATATGCCTTCTTGCAAAACCTCCCATACACTTAGCTAAGTGAGCTCTCTGATGTCAGTCACTGGCACTGGTTTGTTAAGCTTATAAATTAGATAATGAATAAGAAAGAAATAATCAGTGAGTAGGGGTGCATTAATAATAATAAATGAATGCAAAATATTGTAGATTATTATCAAATGGAAAGTTACTTGCACTTTGAGTAATTTATTGACCATCTATGTAGGTACATTATATTCATTTAAAACACAATTCTAAACTAACTGTTGGGTTCAGACTAAACACACATGTTGATTTTACATCAAGGAACGACTGCTCGTCTCCAGCAGCTGCCCTCTTGTCAAAAGGTACACGTCTCTTTTTTTTTGTTTGTTTGATGTCAAATACTGACCTTGCTTTTGGTTATTGTGTGGACGATGTGTTTTTCACTTACTGTTACATATTTGATTGAATAAGTTATAATTACAAACTTTATATTCTCAAGCTTGTCCTTTGGACTGGATGCAGTGAATCTAAGCGAGAGATCAAAGCTGCGTCTGTCAGTCTGCTGACTAACACTGCTCAAACTCCAAAGCTTTGACTCATTTCTGTTATTAAAAACTTTCATCAGCTCATCTGTTAGGGCACTAGCAGCAGTTGTATTAAATCATAATCACAACAAACAACTTAGTATCTAAAAGTAGACATCAAAGCTAAAGTAAGATTTTTCCCCCTTTCTCTTTTTCTTTAAATCTTTCTTCAGTACTGCATTTGTACTTTCCTCCTTTTAAGCTTTGTTTCCTGTTCTCCTCCTCTGTTCTTGTATTCTCCCTCTGTCTTTGTCATCTGCTTCTCTCTCTTTAACCCCCCATCTCTCCTCCTTCTATCTCTCTCTCCATCTCTCCCTCCTGTTCTCTTTGACATGTCTCTGTGTTTCCTGTCCTTTGTGAAACCCTCCTCTCTGTCACATCTTGTTTTCCTCTTTCTATCCTGTTTTAATCCAGTTCCCGCCCCCTTGTACAACAGAGTCACGCTATTGGAGGAAATGGGTGAATAGGGGCTGCTGAGTGACAGGTTATTCTGGGCAGAATGTGGAGGTAAACACAGCGAGGTAATGGAGGTAAACGTCCGGTCAGTTGGCTGGGTGGCACACAAACAATAGGCCAGTAGGTTCTGGTTGGGTAGGGACAGAGTCGAGGCTGCTGCTAGCTCAGAAAACCAACCATAACCATGTGAAGCTTGTCTCATGATTGCAAAGTCAATTTGTTGTGTTCACATGAACAAATCATGGGTTTGCTGTTTCCCTTCTTTTGCCTCTTGGTGCACTATGCTGCTCTGATGGTTTAAATGAGAAGCTCTAATTTAGTCATTTTCATATGTGAAGTATTTAACTTTGCCTGCCTGGCATGGGGCTTGATGCATGAGAGAGGGAGCAAAGCCTTATTTTCCTCAAACAAACCTGTCGGCTAATTAGCAAAAACAAAAATTTGATGGTAAACAGTGTTGCTCTGATTGTTTTCCATTGACATAGTAGGAAAAAATAATGTAATTGCCATATCTTCCAAGAGACAAAATGGTGATTGTGATTGAATCAATACAATGAATTATATTGAATATTGAATATTGAATTCTGCTATGCTCATTGCAAATAAAGCATTATTATATTTCTGTTCTTATTAGGGACAATATGATCTTGTACAATATTCATTGAAAATGTGACTGTTTACTGTATTGTTCCAGAGTTAGCTTAAATCTGATTTTCTCCTGCAGTCTCTCGGCAGGTTGCAGTTAAAACATACACACAGAGTGACAGAACAGCACTAAACCAACTAGACCCATTACGCAGAGTTATAGCACATCACACATCCTCCATGTCAGAAAGAAGCATGTTAAAGAAGGGATACTGTACACAAAGCAAAACTACTTTTAGGAAAAAGTGTCCGTGGTTTCAGAGTTGAGCAGCTTTTAGCAGATTTTACCATTAAGCCTTAGGTCTCCTGATAGAATTGACTCTCATTGTTGTCCACCATAATGTTCCACTGAGTTGTGGCCAGACTACTGTGTAACCAGTAACTACCAAATGCAGCTCTTCAGAATGCTTATATTAGTGCCATGATGCTGAGGTAAGTATGATGTTCTGTTGTGACTGCAAGGAGACAGGAGGAGAGAAGACACAACATCAGATGATACGTCAGAACTAATTTTGTTCTTGACATGGAGGCTTTATGTCTTTATGTGTTCGTGTGTGGTTGTGTGTGCGGGGGCGGTTGTGTGTGTCTGTGTGTTTAAGGTCTTTGTGCTCAGTGAGGTCTTCTATGTCATTACGAAAGAATATGAGTGCTACAAAAAAGCAACATTTTTGCTAAATCCTGAGGTTCTGTGGTGTTAGCATTTCAAATTTGATGACTGCAGAGCACTAAAGGAGCATCAAATAACTGGCATTAATTATCGCTTTCAGTGTGTTTGGCCAACACAGGTCTCTTAGTCACTTTACACTTCAGTAAGCAGAGGAGCAACTTTTCTGATATCCCACAACCCTGTATCCAATCAGGAGAGAGCACTTGACAAAGAGGCAGTCCTCCCTGCCTGTGAATGGCAAGACTCACTGCTCTCCGTCGCTGCTCTCTCTGATGAGGGCCACCACTGCACATTCATGTGGTTATGTTGGGATGAGGGAGGGGACTGCTAACTGCAGTCACCGACAGGAAGTTAGCTAAAATAATCCAGTTGCTTACCTCTTACTTTAACTGTTTTTGCATGTGTGGATAAAATGGTGTCATTGGCATACATTTGCAATTTAATCCTATGAAACTTTTTTGAATGAAATCAATATTATGTGCAGACTAAATAATACAGGGCTTAACACCTAATGTTTCTGGATTGTGCATCATTAACATTAATACACACTTTTACAACCTATTTAATAAGCATGAACACATTTACATCAGTACTTTAAAAGTTAAATTGACTAGATTGACAACACGGAAATGTACAGAGGAGGGGCTTACTTGTCAAAAACTGTACTAATAGACTTGTGAATGTATCCCATAGGATAGATAGCTTCAGCATTTGGCCTTTTAATGTTTGAATAAGTTTCAAAACAAGTTCAAACCTCACTTCTTACTTTATCTAACCCTAGCCATGGCTTTCGGCCTGTTATTCCAGTCTGTAGATAATCTCTCTACAGGCTCAGACAGAGAGCATACTGTTAATGATAAATAAGGGTTGTGTGTGTGTGTGTGTGTGTGTGGGTGTGGGTGTGGGTGTGCGTGTGTGTGTGTGTGTTAGTGTGTGTGGCACACACTGCCACATTTGTAATCTATGGCTATCTCTGCCTATGTTTTTGTTATCTTCCCCTTTATGTGGGACATCTCTATGTTATGGCTGGATGCTCCTAGAGATGTAAAGATACCGGCGACACAAGTGGAGAGAAAAACAGACAGAAAAATGTTGGACATGCTTGACAATTTTAAAAAGTGATCAAATCCTTATAGTGGAGCTAAACTAATTATTGTTTTCATTCTTTTCTTCTTCTTCAACACCTAGTGCCTGCACTACCCACAATGTGACCTGACTGTGAACAGTTTTATCAGAGAGTCTGGTGGGTTTCGTAGCCTGGGGCCTCCAACCTCAAACAGACATCAGTAACAAACTTCAGAAGTCTGGTACACT
>JAPZDY010000004.1:2297368-2312056 GCA_029783645.1 Ctenochaetus hawaiiensis | reverse complement strand
AGAACCCACGCTGCACAGGGAGAACATGCAAACTCCACACAGAAAGATCCCAGGCGCCCTAACCGGGACACGAACCAAGGATCTTCTAGCTGTGAGGCGCCGCTGCTAACCACCAGGCCACCGTGCAGCCCCAGAATAAAAACAAAGATATCTATTGTCTAAGATAAAAAAAACTTTTAACATATTGCAAATCTAAAAAGCTGTTTAATAATCACATGCTTAAAGGCATTTAAATGAAGTTAAGTGTTGAAATTTGTATTATTCAAAACTTTGACACCAATAATTTCACTTTTACTGCAACTGAATATCGGCTCCAGATATCGGTTATCAGCCTCCTTGACTACTAATGATCAGTATTGGTATTGGTCCTGAAAAAAACATATCAGTCTATCTCTACATTGTATTGCAATGTTTATCAGCTACAGTAATGTGTTTTAATTTAAATGGCAAGCATTAGTTGATTTAAATGGACCTCAGTTCCTTCTTCAGGATTTTACGTAATGAAAGTCGATGATGTCTCTTTCTCAGCTGCAAGATGGAGTCCTTCCAATCTTGGTTTTGATAACCACACCACCTAACACCTTCCGACACTCACATTTTGATTGTAATTGTAATTTGCAAAAGAGGAAGACAAAACACACAATAAGTCAAGTTAAAAATTAATTTGACTGATCCTCTTTGTTAATTTTTATATATATTGCATTGATAACTTACTTACCTGCATAAGTTACCATGATCCACACTCCACCTGGTTGAAGTGTCAAGATCATGACACATGATGCATGGACCTTAGTCACCTGCATATGTGATGCAGGTGACTAAGGTCCATCTTTACCTGGTTCCTTAGTGGCAGCTTCTGCTAGTGTTAGAACAAAACAAGAGGGAACTTTTGTACAGGTCATGGATTTTTTTTCATGTTGACAAATGAACAATGGATGTTTAATCAAAGTGTCCATTAGATATGTGCTTTTGTTTTGATTTAACATTTGAAACATTTAAAAAGGGTATGTGTTTTTGTAGTTTTTTCCTGAGTGATCATAAATAATGTTCATTTTCTTCTCATTCGTTTGGATCGGCCTTGGTCTTTTAATGTTTTAGTCTTTCTGTCACCGTTTCATGCTCTAACATATTAACATTTGACAGCAATTGATTTTACAAACACTTGACTAAAATAAACTGTCAGTCTCATTTACGGCAGCACATGAATGCATCAGCGGCCTACTGCCTGCAGATTCATGAAAAAAAGCTTCTTTTTTGCTCCTGGCTGCTGATTGGTTCAGCCTACCGAGGAGGAGGCGGGGCTCGTGTCTGAGTCCTGGCACCAGCTTGCTCTGCAAGCAGTGAAAGGTGGAGAGATTTTCACCATCCCACACTCTGACCGTCTCACACACACACATAAACACATACACACTCAGCGAAAGGAACGGGACTCATCGAAACGGTGAGTAGAGTCACCCTATTTCACGCTGTATATGTGACTTATGATTTGTCATCGCGCGATTATCGTTTTTTAAAAGTATCCTCGCGCTGCTGCATCCTCTTGTGCGTAACTACATAAAAGATGAAATTCATGTCATATTTATAATGTTATTTGGGTCTCGCGCTGCAGTGGCATAGATATGTACCTATATTTAGCTCTGTATATGGCGGAATGGCAATTTGACATTATCGTGCACGGTGTTTCCCATCACAATGGGAGAGGGGAGTGGGCGTGTGTGAGGGCTCTCTGTCTCTCATGCAGAGCTCCGTGGAATCGTGTCTCTTTGTTATGGTGGTGCCGCAGTCGGGATGGTACACCCCTCCTGCTGAATAATCACCAGGCTATAGTAGTCCAGAAATATTCCTACAATTCTCCTGCACGAGCTCGAAGTGCTCCTCACTAATCATTCATAAAGACATATTGCCTTCTTGCATCTCATGGTATTTCAGACTTCAGCTTATCAACCTTAATATTCCCATGTGGGACTGTAGTAACTGAGAGAACATGATTATTAGTAGTATTTGTCTACTTATTCCTATAATATTTTCAACAGGAACACATTTTCCTCTGAAGCAGTCAGGTGCAGCTCCAGAGCAAGGCCCTGTTATATAAAGGTTTTTTTTTTTCTGATGGTACTGAGCCTGTGCACCAGTTTTAGGAAGAGTCTGTTATTTTCTATAGGGACTAAGCCTGTCGTTATACAATAATACCCCCACATTCCCAATCTACACACATACACAGCAACATACACACACTGCATCCTGTGTCTCTCTGTGGATTAGTACACATTGTTCCATCTACGCTCATGTCTTTCTCTCCCTTGCTGTTGCTGGTTCTGGTCTGCAGTCTATTCCTCGTATGAAACGGAACATGCAGGGTTTGAGGATAATAAATGCGTTGTAAACTCATTAATGAATGGGCTACAGCAGCACAGACACACTAGGTATTTTCTCAGTGTGGGAACCTCTTGATTCTCTCTTACATTTCTCATACAGTAGCAGTGGCTCTAAAGTTTGAGTAACATAGTGTCTGCTCTGTGTCTGCTTGTTGCAACACCACATCATAATGAACATCTTATACTGCAGTCAAGCATTTGCTTGCCTGCTTGCTCTGAGTTTGGGTCTCAACAAGACTTTGAAATCATTTGGTCAGGGTGGTCGGTGTTGAGTAACCTTCTGGTGGCTCCTGCAGGGATGAAAGGGTCAGTTATTTTTCTGTCACACTGTGTAGGCTTTCTGCCGATCCAACTGGGCCTACCTGTCGCCTTGTTACGGTCTGTCTCTGTCTCTGTCATTCATATGTCACACTGTATTTCATCAAAAGATCCTTTTAAGGTTGGTTATTTATTTTTTGATATGACTCACAGGGAAGTCAAGCATAATTAGTATTATCTAATTTACTGCTATTGTAAATATTTATAAATAAACAAATAGAAATGATTAAACATTGTAAATATTTATAAATCTATAATGCTTGACAGAAAAAACTATTTTAAATCCATGAATATTCAACCCAGGGCGGGCCCAAGCATTTTTGAGGCCCTAAGCAGAATTTGATTTGGGGGGTCTGACCACCTCAGTGTTGCTAGTACCATTGGCCAGTGTCATTGCTTAATTATTCGTCATACATTTATTGTTAATTTAACACCCACATTCATGTTCATGTGTTGGAACTGTGCTACCAATGTCATACCAGTGTAAGGCTGGCATATTTTATCCTCCAATGGTTAATTCGTCTTCAAAAGTGGCAAACTCACAGGAGTGGCTTGGTTGTGGTTGGCACAATCATATTCAAAGTCATTTAGTACTTAATGACAATTTGAACATGTTGTACTGAAAAGAAACAAAATAAACCAGCTGACAGTGCAATTAATGTAAAATTGGAAGCACATTAATTGCATGTGGTTCCAAAAAAACATGTTCTCCACTTTTGTTTTTGCACTTAACAACAATCAAATTATATAAGCTTAATATTACCCCCATAGTATTTCTTTTCATGATTTTGTAAAAAACTGACAATATTAAAAAATAAAACAATTAGATATTATTGTGTATTTGTCTCACTGGCATTGACATTCACAGTAAACTTAAAGAGTTTTCAGTAAGGCCCCAGGGCCCACTTGCAGTCATTTGGGGGGATCCCAGGGAAACATATGTGCACATACATACATATTTTGAATGTATGTGTTAAACTCTGAAAAGGTATCACTGGCAATATATCTGAAAAGTAAAAAATTAAAATTCCATAACTAAAAACTTTATTTTCCAACAATAGCACTGTCAGGGCTGGCCAAGAGAGTCAAGGGACTCTATCGGCGCAAACGCGGTGCGCCAGTGGCGCAGGTGTCAATGCTATCGTACACCCGGTGCAAATGTCATTTTTGCCTCAAGTGTATGATAGCAAAGCCACTTGCGCTGGGTCTGTGTGCCGAGGGGCAGGAGGTCTGAGAATGAAGGAGGTGGAGGAATGGAGGTGTGTCCTGGTGCATTTGCTATCGTACACCCAGTGGAATAATGTCAAATGCGTCAGGAGTTTAGACCAACCAAAACCTGGTCTAAACACAGGGTGCAGACGTACAGTCCGTACCGTAAGATATGGCGCAGTTGGCCAATGCACTCACACACTTCTTCACAATCACACACACCGTTCTTTTCTGTTTTTGTCTCTCAGCAGAGTAAAATATTTAAGTGTGCTTTGGACATATTTAGTGAAGTTAGTAAAGTGTCCTTTGAAAATATTTTTGATCACAAAGTATACATTTTGAAGTAAAGAGCGTGCATATGGGACTGTGTGTATCTCGCGTTTGGCTAAGACGCACTCACCCCTTTCATTTATGTGAAGGTTTTTTCCCTCCCCTCACATTAAATTTCAAATTATGAATGATTGTAATCAAAATGCCGAATTAATCTCAATGGGCGGGACAGAATCACAACTGTCGGATCATCTTTGACTGATCGTCGCAGACACCTGGAACAACTTCCATGTTCATGTCAACGTATTTATTTGATCAGAAAAACAAGGATTAAATAATAATTATGTTTAACATGAACCCTGAACAAGAGTTCTGTCTCATCACCACTGAATCGCCTTTCTTTGTTTAAATTCAATATCAACCAGCGGCTGAAAGAAAAACAGTCGGTCAACCATTAATTACCACATGCATTCTATTCACAAAATGAATTTAATTTTTAGGTGTGTGCCTGCGTGCGTGCATGTGTGCGTGCTTGCATACGTGCGTGTTTGCCTGTGCAGGCGAAAATATATTGTTGAAATAGATGTGACAAAATATGGAAATGTTTGCTTTCTCAATGATTTGACTTAAGGGGGAATTAACTAAGAGCTGTCTGACACAATACATTCATTAAGCTTTGTCCCTGTGCAGCCGAATGAATGAATGAACGAATGAATGAATGAACGAATGAATGAATGAATGAATGAATGAATGAATGAATAAATCAATAAATAAACAAATCCTTGTACTTCCGCTGTTTATGTTTGCACCAGGTGTACGATAGCAATACGCCTGTGCCACTGGCACACGGGGCAGCCAGTCTTTAAAGGGATTGAACCGATTGGTTAATGCATTTTCGGTCAAAGAAACACTCATGAAACACCTTTGAATTGATGGGATGATTCTACACAGCTGATTGGGCTACCCGTTGTGCGCCAGTGGCACATTGGGCGGGGCAGAGCAGGATTCCTCTGCTGCTCCTGGAACAAGGTGGCAAAGGTTGACCTGGAAACTCCCCTGAATAAATTAAAACTTTCTAGCCAGATGCACCACTGGCACACAGCGGAAAGTGTACGAAAGGGCCCAAGGAGTCTAATAACCACTTGCGCCTCCTTTGCCAACTGAGATTTATCTTCAAGTAGAGCTTTCTTTCTTTCTTTCTTTATGTCAGTTTGCATTACAATAAAAAAAAACCACTGAAAGAGATGCACAGGCAATAATTGGGAATTCTTAATACATAAACATATATTTAATTTTTTAGTTGGTGCATTTCCTAAAAATTCACATGACAACATGTTCTTACATCTTACATGTGTTACGTTGATGAGAGAAGCTACATTCTGAGGCAGAATGGTGGGTGTATAGGTTTTGACTCTTGTTTATTAGCTTGATCTTTACACAGAGCAATACAGGAGCAACTGCATGGCATGCTCTCATCATTACAGTTTTGGGGCACTAAATCCTTAACTCACCAAGAATGTCTAAAACCCTGCTGGAAATACTATTAGCAGCCCGGCAAGAGAGGCACTCTGTGATACAGTGGAATTTTGTAGATAAACTATAAGCAACATAAACATCAGATGATGTGGCAATACTGTTTCCACCACAGGAATTATCCCTGAGTATCTCTGCTTTATATTCAGGACAGGCTACCATGGAGCAAATCAGGGCTGGATTATCTCGTCATCTCACCATTCTAGCTGCCTAGCAAGGTAGTGTGATCCGGGCAGCAGAACTGCTTACCACATTTTCATGTGATGAGAGAGCAACAGTTGGTCAGTGAGATCTATTGTCAGATCAAATGTTATTGCACGTGAGCCAGCTATTTTTTGTTCAATTGAAAGTTCCAAATAAGAGAAGACAAAAATGATTCAGTATTTGCGATGACATCCAGTACTGATTTTGTGAAGGTGTGTTTGGACTGAATGCAAAGGAAATTGTAGATGCAGCCTGAAGTATATAAAATCATTGTGTAGATGTTCTTTCCTCTAAGTGGTTGAAAGTGTATCTGTGCCAGTTAAATATTTCAGTGAAAATGTGCGTTTATCCTGAGGCTGCACTTTATCATCTGTGGAGGTATCACAGGAAGGAGAGCTGTCTTGAGAAAAAACAGAAATGGAGTACCTGCTAAATTATGAGAAAAGCTCAGAAGCTGAAGCTAAGCTGTCAACAACTTCACACCCACTCAGTCATTTAGTATGTGAGTAGCTAGCCAATATGTACATTTTATACAGTGACTACAAAAACAAACCCACTGGTGCAAAATTCTGGGCACAGTGAAAATTTATTTCAAGTTAGCACTTTTTTTCCCAAGTGCTTCTCAATAATTAGCTAAGAATTCATTTTATAATAAAGTTAAGGTTAAGATTTTTTTAACCTTAGCTCCAAGTTCAAGCCTAAATGTTGTTATACTGGAACCATCAGAACTGCATGGGCAAATTAACTTGGTAATGCTGCATGCTGACACATTTTTATATGAAAATTAGTCTTTTTATCCCATGATAACATTAATTTATCTTGTTATCATGAGATAATAGTTGATTTTGTGTTGATGAAAAAATTATCGTGACCTGGAGATAACAGAATTTTTGTGTTTTTTCACATCCACTGGATCACCAGTGATCCACTGAAGCTATTGACTGAGCACAGCTCATTAACATTTAGTTGTTTAAATTTTGACTTTCTTTGGACATGATTGGCATTTTTCAATTTGTTAGATTATCCACCACTGAATTCATTGATGCATATATATGCATTTTTGCTCCAATAGTTTGCTGTTGAAAGCTTTTCCATTTAGCTATTTCAGATAGGCCCAAAAAGGGTAGATGTTAAAGGGATGAAGAAACACAAACGAGCCAGAGCATTTTTTTTGCCTTAAAGAAGACTGATAATTGGTGCTGCAGAACTGTGATGTTAAGACAGAGCTAACAGTGTAAAAACTAATGCAAAGTCCATTTTGATGAAAGTTTAGACTGATAGTTAAACCTTAAGTCTGATAATGTAGAGGTAAACTAAGTCTGATTGTAAAGTGAATAATATACTGAATCTGGATAATAATTATTATTGGAGCACTTTCACTGAAACATTGTTCACATTGCAGGCTTATCATGACAGATTATTTGAGTTTCAGATATCAAATGAAATTTTATGCCTTTTTTTTGCATAAAAATTCAAATTTTGAGAAACTTGACAGAAAATGAGGTGATAAGCAAAGACCAAATACAATAAAACCTCAACTCTTGGCCCAGTCCCAGCGTCCCCCTTAAGGCCTTAAGCCCTGAACCCTAACTGATGTAGGTGACATCACCTCTTAAGTGCTTGAGTGCAAGAGTCTAAAAGCACCTGATATTGAATGAATAGATATAGAACAGCATTTTCATATCACATTATGTTGATATGGTCTTCTCTTTCACATTTTTTAACTGTCTTCACAGCCAAAGCACTTAAGGGGCTGATTGATGGATTTAAATATCTTCCAGGCTCTTTCCTCACTGAGAGGATGAGACCTAATAATAAATAAAGTAATAAATAATTCCTTTAACAATTTATGTCAAGGCATCATTATTAATTTCTTTTTTCTTGCAGTGAGTCCATTCAAGTTTGCATGTTTTTGTATGTGAGTTAATGACAGCAGTGAGGCTTTAGTCAGTGAAATATCTCTTTTTGAATGAAAGTTTTACAAACAGAACAATAAAATCAATCTGATATTGAATAGCGGCTTCCACCCCAAACCTAGAACTCCCACACTTTTAAAACTGCTGCTCCAGCTCTTCCTAAGACTGCAAGCAGGAAGCTAGATGGATTATCAGAGATGTTCTAATGCATGGCTGTTGTGATGATGCCATCATTTCTGCTTTAGGGATCGGTGGGATTACAAGCAATCCCTCCCAGATTACCAGCCAAGCAAACAAGAAGTCAGGAAATCGGTCATCTAAACAGGTATGCTCAACCGTTTTCCAGGCAGTGAGCCATTCAGAGTTGCTTGGTTTTCCAATGAAACAGACTGTAAAGCAGTCACTCAGCCGACCAACCACTCACTGTATCAGTTATATTGCATCATAACAGTGCCGGTAATATTGGTTACTTTTACAGGAAATGTGTGGGTCCTCCAGTCATATACTAAGTCAACAAACTAGGCATTGCAAAGGCAGCACAACAGATATATGATCTAACAGAGATGTTACCCCTCCCTAGCAGGTAATCTCTAAGCTCTGATAGGAGTTTGTAAAAATGTAAGATTACATAATGCTGGGATCGAAACAGTAAGGGATCTCTTTGTGCTTCTGCCAGGCAATCAAAAGTTGTATTAAGGACTTAGAGGACTCTGATAAAAACCCTGCAATCATGAGCAAATGATAATGATATGTAATATACTGTCCTATGAAGTTGAACAAATTGACCTCTAGGCCTAAAAGTCCAATGTGTCGTATTTAGAGGCATCTAGCGGTGATGTTGCAGAGTTCATTCAGCTGAAAATCCCTTTGAGCTTGTAGAAGAACCAGGTGCAACATTGCAGACTCCCTGAGAGAAAAGGGAAAGTGCTCCTTCTGCAGATATCTCAGGCTCATTTTAAGGTAATGAAAACACTTTGATTCTTATTTTCAGGCGATTATACACAAATGAAAAATACAGGAATATTCCAATTCTGCCACATTCTACAAGTAGATTCCCCCAAAGAGAGACATACTGGACTCTTGCAGCTGCAATAAAATATATTTGTTTCATTTAAAATGGGTCCAGTTGTTTTGTATATTGGACCAGGGTTTGCTCATAATTATAAACCCAGAAAGAAATGTATATACAACTCTGGACTTTTCATCTCCTCTACAGAAGTTTAACCTTTTTGCAGTTAATTGTTTTGTTTTTCCTGCCTTTTACACACCCTGTTACATCTCACAGCTGGTATCATCCTCATTTTACACAGCGGCTAGACAGCTGCTTTCAACAGAAACACTCTGAAGTCACTGTACATTACCTTCTCAGCATCAAACAGCAGACAGACAATGTGAGAGACACATAGGAGCACATTTTGTTTGAGAGCGAGAACGAGCTTAAAGGAGAGTGAATGTATCTATATTTGATATTCTGTACTGCTTGCTGGATGTATAGTGGCACATGCATATTATCACTTAATTAAACATTCACTGTATAAGATGATACGCAGCAGATGTTGTGTTTTCAGCTGGTTCTACTTAAACTGTAATGGGGCAAAAAAATCAATGAATGCAGCTTTACTCTCTTACAGGTAGAGGTTGTGTGTGCATTTTTTATATTTTACAAAGCAGACAATTGTTTTGTTTTACTCAGACGTGCAAAGTGTCTTAACTTGAACAAGCCTTTTTTGTTCAACTAATGGACCCATTACCTTTAACCTTTTCTAACTTCATAAATAAATATTTTAAGACCTAGATGGATAAGAAAACATAATGTGGAATGTGAATGAAGCTTAATGTATTGTAAAGCACATGTGGGGACATATAGTCAATATAATTTGTTCGAGAGTAGCAGAATTGCTGACAGAGAAGCTATTGGGAGGCAAAGTTACACAAAGACTGTATTCAAAAGAGGGTTTGCCTCAGTATTCGGTGTTACCGGTGTCACAGTGTTTGGGCACTGATAACATTACTGTTCCATTGCTCCCAGCATCATTGACTCGTTTTGCTTTTGTTATCAGTACATACTGGTTGTGTCAGATGGCCACCCTCCTCTGAGCTGGGTTTTGTTCTGAGGTTTCAGCCTGTTAAGAGTTTTTCCTCTGAACTGTCGCCAAGTGTCTGCTCATGTAGCAAATGCTTTCAGTTGTTGGGTATCATTACATTAAAGAATGTGGCCTAGATTCGCACTGTATGGAGAGTGTCTTGAGACAACTTATGTCATGATTTGTGTCTGTATCGATGAAACTGATCTGACATGATGTAGTCAGATGATGACGGCACTACTGAGTTGCAGTGCAGATTAGGTGGAGCAATTGAGCTTTGTTTTATCAGCTTTGTGGGCTGCAAAATTAATAATTGGAAAATGGAAAGTAACATAAATTTCATAAAACAGGCCAACAGTAATCATTAATGGCTACCATTTATCAGTCAGTCCAGTTGAGCTCTTAGTTCACTGAGAAGGAGCAGCTCACTTCCTGAGTGATTCAGGTCTTTTGTTTCATTGCATGAATGGAGTTTAATCAAGACAGCACGTACACACCTCATTTGTGAGGCTAACATTTAGCTGCCACTTTCCTCAACTGCAATACAAATATAACATTATGTACACCAGATTAATATTATATGCACAGGCTAACATTGAATGTGTCAGAACACAAACATACATACAATAATGTATATTACTGTTTGAAAAAGAAGACAGCTGTAGGGATACACCAGTAGAATCAAGGGAAGTATCATAGTTGACTACATACTGTGAAACCTGCATTATGAAAATGACAGTGTAAAAAGAAAACTAAGCCTGAGATTGTCTCAGATCGTCTCTGTGTGAGGAAACGCTGCACGTTCTCTTGCACAGTGAATATGAATCCTGTCAACACGTCTCTCAAGTCCATCCTTCTCCTTCCCTTCATGTCTTAAAAGCTTAAAGCAAGAAGTAACACTGAATATCTTCTTGAATAATTATTTGTCATGGAAAAATACAGTTCTTTTAAACTATTGAAGTTTCAGCTCACTGGCTTATAATTAATTAGCAAGCTGAGCTTCGTATCCAACCAAGTATTGGTTCAAGAGTTGGACATGTAGGGCTCAGTTAAAGCACTGAGCGATTCAGTGAACCTATCTTTGGAGATATCGCTTAAATTAACACATTTTAGTGAGTCAGTGGATTGAAGAACTGTTTTTCCTGTTACAAGTGGCTTCCCCTTCTTGTTCCATTACTCCCTACAACATTTGAACTGATTTCCTGTTATGCAGTAAAAGCCATAAGTGACCATTGTCTGGTTTCATATTTGTTGGTTTGATGAAAGATAATAGTTACTGTTAAACCCACGAGAAAACACATTTCTTTTAATGAATACTTTATGATTAAAGGTCAACTTATGTTTTATCAGTAAAATGCTTTTATTGTGACGCTGCAGCTATAGAAACTTATCAGGTTTTTATCAGCAGTACCTTGATACAACACTCCACAGATACTGAGCATCACTTATGATTTTCTTTCCTTGTTGAATGTCCTGTGTAATTGGTAAGACAAGTGTTCTTATGACTTTATTAAACAGTTGGCAAATGTCTTCACCACGGTGTCCCTAATCCAGAGAAATAGACCCTGTTCTGGTAATGAAGACTTTGTGGTTTTCCTTTGACTCAGGAATTGTGAAGTTAGCCTGTGTGCTGATGGGAATATAGTTTGTAATCGGTTGCATCAGTTACTCATGAGAATCTGTTGAAGGACTTTCATTTTTCACTATGCAATACAATTTCTTTTCATTATTGATGAGTTTAGAGAACTACTTTAGTCATAGGGTATCCTCCAGAAGACATTTTTATTGCCACAGTGGACTTTAGGTCCTACAGAGCTCCTATATAAAACTCTTTTGTTATTAAATAGGAGTTGGAAATGTTATTAATACAGCTTAAACTTGAATCTGGCTCAGTTGTGTGCCAGCTGTTTACTGCAAGTATGCAGAAATTTACATTTAACAGCAGAATTTGCAAGAAAATAAGCGTTAAAAAATGGTAGGATGTTCTTTTACATTTCTTTATGTAGCATAAATTTTTTTCTTGTGTTACCAGACAACTTGATTGTTTATATAAGGAGGAACTTACATACAGTGCAAAGTTGGCAAATCACAACCTTGCTGACCGAAGCTGGTCCACAGGCTACTGTTCCTGAATGCGCTGTCTCACTGTGGATGCTGTGGACGGAAGTTCATATCAGCTGATAATATAACTAGCCATGACATTATATCACTTTAGACAGTTTGTATTGAGTGTGTATGACTAATTCTACCAATGTAAATGTGTTTTTTTGCTGTTTTCTTTTCCTTCTTGTTGAACAGAAGATTCTATCCTCACTTTAGCTCTCTGTACTCCTAGCATGGTTGGAAGGAAAAACATTTTAACTTAAGCAAATAATAGCAACTACTATTACTGATGTACACGTTCTTATCTGAAGTAATTAAACTAGTAAATATAAAACAAATATAGTGCAGTACCACATTTACGTTAAAAGTAGCTCTCTGTCTGACCTGAATGTAGGTTGGAGACACAGTGTGCAGATCAAACAGAGAGTTCAGAGGAAACAACAAAGGTCATTCTGTCCTGCTGAGGTTGGAGGCAGAGATTCAGATCAGACCTGACATCATACGGTACAGTAGAGCCAGAGAGGATGGGACGAGTGTGTGTCTTTATTATTTTCATCCTCCTCTTCCAGCTAGCTTCCTTCAGAGTGTCTGCTTGTGGTATAAAACAAGCAAAGGTCTTTTCTGTCCTGCTGATCACAGAGGCCGACATTCAGATCAGACCTGACATCAGACAGAAGAGGAGGGGACAAAATGTACAGAATGTGTTCCTCCAAAGATTGGCTTTGATGCATTCAAAGGCAACAGAACGAGCAAATCACCTTGTTTTCTTCAAGAAGTCAGATGGTCAGCATAAATTAATTGACATTTACAAAATTATATCAATGTAAAAAAAAACAAAACAAAATACCATGTGCTGTTCTGTGTTATTGGTACACCAATGTTGCTTAAAATTACATTCAGTTTTGGTTTATACAGACCTAATACTTTATGATGGATAAATATTTAATGTGCAACCAAAATGAGCACTATGCTTTCATGCCATATCTAATATTTATTCTGATTCATGTTCAGATCTAGCATATTTTTAGGAGAATATTTCATGTAAAAGACATAAATAGCTTTATTCATCTTCATGAAAAACATGCAGAGGAGTTTGCATTAATTTTTCAGCCCTGCCTGCAGTCCTCCTCTCTGTCCACCTATCACACAGTCTGTTAGTAGACTGCATGCAGCTTGAAAGGATAAACCAAGTGCAAACAACATCACTCCCAGCTCACTGTGAACCTCATAATAATCGTAGGCACTGCAGATAGACATCTCTACGTTATTGTCTCCTCTTTTGTCTCATCTGAGTTCTATGACTGGACAATAAAAATGGAAATGAGGTTTTAAGTTATTTTAAAAAGATACATAAACAAGGAAGGTACAGCAAATGTACAGTTTATAATCATGTTCTATATAAAATAATAGTATAGATACATGTGAATTGATAAAGAGCATTACATTATAACTGTGAGCTCTCCTATTAGATAAAATATTTAACTAATTTAATTGAGGAAATTCTAACACAGGTATCAAGTCGTCAAATCAATGAAGTCAAACTACATTTCTTGAGGCACGACACATCGACTTCAGCTTTATGCCTCTATAAAGATGGATATCTGCAAAGGTTCATGTGTGTGCTCCTCTTAAGAGGTCTTAAGCTACAGTGAGTTTCCCACCTCAAAACTCACCTTGGTACAGTTTAAATTGAAGGTCTTGGAAAAACTGAGTTGAGGACTTTTATTACTTTACTACATTTTCGTTTTTTTTAAAAGACACTTATAGCCTTTAGCTGTTCCATCTGTTCCTCTTTGCATTCTTTATTTGCCTCCTTTGTTCGTGCTGTCTGTCCTCCCACACTCTCTTTTGCATAAATAAACAACATTTTTGCTTGAAGACTGTTGCATTGTGGGGGACTGTGAGACAGTGGAGGATGCTCTGTGTTTTGGTTTTGAGTTAAATATCTGTGGATGTTAATCTGCGATTGTAATAGAAGCACTTAGATCTTTTACTAGAAAAGTAGTAATACAATAGTGTTCAAATAATCAATTGTTTTGCATTCAAGATTTTACTTAAGTTTGTACAAAAGTAATAACATCAAAATAGATTCAACAAAAAGTAACAAAACAGAAAATGATCATTGTGGATATTTGCCTATTTTTACAGATTCAGGAGTCTAAAAAATGCCAAAAAGTGAAAACCAGGGCTGGTGGGTAAAAGGAAAAAAAAGTGATCAGATGGGTAGACAAGAAAGACAAGAAAGACAGGGGGACAGACAGAGAGCTAAAAACAAAGAGACAAAATCTGTGGGAGCAGATTGAGGGAAATCTAAGAACTAAGGGGAAAATGTGAAAAATGAACTAAGCACAAACCAGGTTGACAGGAGGAACACAGGCAGGATGCTAATGAGACACAAGGAGCAAATGTGGGACTCGAGAACAGATGCAGACAAATTGACAAGGAGTGAGGAAAAGCAAAGACCTTGTGTCTGATTTGTGTACATCATGTACTTGCTAACATGAGTTTTGTCAGAGCAGCGTTGTCTCAACTCTGTCACAGTCACTGTGCACCTGCAGGAAATCACAACTCTTGGCCTCCTCTTCTTTGACACCTTTTACAGTCCCTCCAGGATTTCGCGGGCGTTTTTCATGATTGTTGCGGCCTAAAATACCTGAATTCGCGGCAGCTTTTCTA
>JAPZDY010000004.1:2246891-2297268 GCA_029783645.1 Ctenochaetus hawaiiensis | reverse complement strand
GGGAGGCTGGCCAAAATTGCGGAAAAGTTGCGGTTGCAGAATTCACGGAGATTGGTTGAATTCGCATGATTTGGTGCGAGCGCAACATCGCGAATTCCTGGAGGGACTGCTTTTAATGGCAAAACAGAGCTTCATGTGTAATCACATTTCTTTTGGTCGCAGTTGTAACATGTCAGAATATCACTTGACCTCAGTTCACTACATTTAGGTTTTCAGCACTGTCATTCTGCACCTGAAAATGAAGCGTACTTCCTGACAGCACCAGCTCAGCTTTAACACTCAAAATCATAAATATTAAAACAAATTACACAGTTCCATTTGTAAATATACATATATTTATTGAAATGTGGCAGCATTTGTAAAAAAAAAAGGAGCATCAGAGGCGATGCTGTTGTCCTGTCCGATCAAAATATGAAGCTTTACTTTGAATTCAAATAAACTAATATGGCAGCTTAAATTATGAGATTCCATCTTTTAAAAGCAGAACTACATCATATTTTAAAATGCTATGGATACATCAGAGGAAGTTCGAAACCACCAGAGGGCTGCACAGATTATCAGGTCATTTTTTCCCCTGGATGACGATACAGAGGTCAGGCAGCTTCTGCAGGATGACCCAGCTGGTCTCATTTACTAGCTGCGGCTCCTCACAAGTCTCAAATCTTCACAGCAGATTTACAAACAGGCCAAATTTTCTCGTCTCAAATAATTAAAAAAAATATTCAAGTGATACATATTGGCATACCTGTAGGGAGCCTTCTCCATAAGGCTGATGGTCAATCCTATTTAGCTGCGTAGACACAATGATGAGCCTTGAGAGTGAGGTGTGTCCACTGCTCCGGTACTCAAAATGCACCTCGTTTTGCCACACTTGTCAGTGTGAAAGCTCTTCTGCACTTCAAATAGCACATTGGCAAGGAAGTATGCCAACTGAGGTGCAGCAAGATGTCCATGTTTTAAGGAAGGCTAATATGTTACAGTTGAAACTGATCAGAACAATCACAGCAGCAAGAATAACATAAAGACAGGAAGTATTACAAAGTAAAAATGGTTGCATGGTAATGAACAGATTAGAGCTGCAACTACCTGTAATTAATGCTGACATTATTCATTCATGAAAATTAGTCTCTAATTTTGCCAGTTAGTTGTGTACACTATGAAATGTACTTATCAGAGTCCAAAGTAAAGTCTTATATTTTGTCTCACCAACAGCCCAGTTCAGTTGAATAAACAGATCAATCAATCAACTATTTAATAAACTGAAAAAACGTTTTGCACCAGATCAGAGTGATGGTTGAAGCTGTCAGCCTCATGACAGTCATGTTGTTCTGTCTTCAAGTTGCTCTGCAAAAAAAAGACCAGAATGTGAGCAGTTAAGTTGTGGGTTAACAAAGTGCATCATAATAAGGGGTTTCCTGAAAAAAAAATCACATTTGATTATTTTTTCTGTTATAACCACATTTTAAGCTCACTGTGTATTGTTGGCTGATTGAGTCATTTCTTGAATTCTCATATAATTAAAAGTTAATTATAATTATAGGTAATAATATTTAATAATTAAAATTCCTGCCTGATTGTTTAGGATGCACCTTTCCACCCACTGGATGATGTATCCACTGCATCCATCTGTGTCTCAAACAGCATTGTCAAAACATGATCCTTGTTGTTTTCTGTTTTTCTCCATTGTCCTGCTGTGCAAGCACTTTCTACAAGTGCTCCACCATAGATGTAGCACATTAGTAGGCCCTCACTGTGAGACTGGAATAAACAATGCCATTCAAGGTTAGCAACTTCACCAAAAATGGACTTTTTTGACAGGTTTATGTTTTTGTTTTTGTTTGTCCCTGCTAAAAATCATTTTTTTAATTACAATTGATAAAAGCAAGCTGCTCAGTGAACAGGAGGTCTGCAGTGTCATTGCTTTGGTAGCATGGATGCGCTAATGAGAATCGCATACTGTGTCAGAGGTGGGCCCTGTTCATTCCTATGAAAGCTGTTCAGTGGTTCATAAACCCAAAAAACATTTAGCTTTGGAGCTGTAAATGTACCCTGATCTCGAGCATTGCTTCCAAAATGTTGGGCTCATGGAGCATGCTCACTGGAAACAGCTGGCTACTTCCAGACTAGCCCTCAGCTAACTTAAATAGACATTAAAAAGATCGAATTTTACAACTCCTCTGAACCTTTGAAATGTTTTTGGACTAAATGATTGTAATTATGATGATAAGATAAGTTGCTGTGCAGGTTTTTTTGACACTTAAATTTTAATTTAATTTTTTTTTTTTTTTTTTTGTCCGGCATTTTACAGTTGCTACTTTTACAATGTAAGCGTATGAGAAAAATCTCTTTAGGCCCCAGTGCATTACATGGTTCTGCCACTATGTAAATTTGGCCTCACAGCAGTTGCTCACTGAGAGCGTTTTTGCAACTTCATTTATGTTGTCTTCACTCTCAGCAATCTTCAATAGCATTAGAAACCAGTGGCAAAAACACAAGCAGCCCGAGACCAATCACAGTCTTTTTGTTCCCAACATTGCATCTGCACAGCAACCCAGTTTTGATAGCATGATAAATATCTGAGGTGGTGACAAATGAATCTAAACTTTGCAGATACGCTGGGCTAAGTTATTGGAATCTGTATGGAGAGAGGCAAAGTCAGATCACTAGTGCATCATTAGTTTGGACATTGGTCATGTGACCACGCATTAAATGTTCATCAGAAGCAGAACTACATATGATTGCTCTACTCAGAAATAAAAAATATGTTGCTGTCCTCCCATACTCCAGTAAAAACACAAGAATACACTTAGACCCCTGGAGCTGTGATGTAAACACACTCAGAGGACATAGAGATGAAAACATACGGTTCCATTCATTGTACTGTGCTGTCCTTTGCTTGGTCTCCCTCATGGTTCCTCCGAGTTTTCTCCAGCTCCCCTGTGCAGTCTTGATTTTCTTGATCATCTCTCTTGGTGAAAACACAGCACAGAGCCACATTTGACAGATTTGGGCTGTTAGTCATCGGGCCGGTTGAATAAGCTGACTGTCTGCACCTTCCTCTCATTTACTGATGCTATGTGCTAGTGTGTGTGCATGTATGTGTGGGGAGTGTATATGTGTGTGTGTGTGTGTGTGTGTGTGTATACGAGTGAGGATAGGTTGACACAGTGTGTTGTCAGCAGTAATCTAAACTGCTGCTCATCAGGGACACACTCTGCGTGTGTGTGTGAGGCTGTGCCCGTCAAGGAAGAGACAGCAAGGAGCTGCTGAGTCACCATGGCGACTGGCTGGGCAGCCATGACAGGATTTTATTAACATGTTAGACGCCATGAGCCTGAAAAATGAATAGCTTGTCTGAGTTACAGCCTTGCTGAAACATTTTCTTTTTATTTTTCTTTGTTCTTAATGTTTAATCACAAAGAAGGATTCTTTTCTCATTTAATGTAGCAGGTTTCATTAACATTTCATCAGGAGCCCAGGGGGAACTCATTCAGCATGCTTGTATGCTTGATTTTAACAAATCGGACTCACATGATCATAAGTTTGATAAGTGATATTTCTAAGGTAATTATTTGACTCAGACATTTTTTAGCTGTAGATTGTTAGCTCTTAACTGAATAAGGCTCCTCATTAATCCTCTGCATCCGCTGGCCTTGTCATCTTGTCATCAACATATTAGCAATGCTTCTTTGAACACCAGCAGACACAGAACAAGACCATCATTCAAATTTAGAGTTACAAAATTAACATCATTGCACAACCAGCTGATATCAGCTAGCAGCTAGTAAACAGTGTACTAACCTCGACTAACCAGCTGAATATAAGGGATTTTACCCAGAGATCCACTTGGCAGAGCTCTGACATGTTGCGTGTCTGGAGAGGTTTTGCTCCCTCCCCCATGCTGCTTCAAAGCCTGCTTCAGATATTTTGTTGATTTGGTATTTTTTACATGTTGTTTGTGCTTCTAACACAAGAAAGTAGGCTATGCAGTGAAGTGGCTTCTTATTTTGTCTGCTACATGTCTGTTTAGTGATGTGATCTGATTGGGAATCTTCACTGGGTGTTTTATTTGGAAAACTGACCAGATTCTCGCAGCAGTGTATGTGTCCAACTCTTTGTCAGGCTCGGTCTGCTCAGTGCAGCTTGACAGGCTCAGCTTCAAAAACTTAGTATTCTCTATGGAGAAAACCAAAGAGTCACTTCTGGGATGCTTCTCAATTGAGCCGTGGCACACCTGATGAAATCACATGCATTGTCTAGAATGGCTGCAATAAACTTGAGCAGACACATCACAGGCAGAATGTAAAGCAGCCATGCTTGGTGACATTTGGGGGTTCATCTGTCTTTACTAGCTGGGGGCATATAATCATGTTTCAGTTTGATTTGTTTGTATCTATAAGCAAACAAATTTTATCACTATATGTGGTAGCTCCATTGCTATCCAAATCAAGTGATCACTCTTCTTAGAACAGTTCCTCTGAATTTAATCCATTTGGGCAATGCCTTTGACCTTAAAATTGCACCAGACACAGTTGATGCTTCCTCTGCAGTTACATGTTCAGTATTGTTGGTCTTGGAGAAAAAAAAAAGGCACATAGTCTTTAAAGTTGTGGTACACATGGTTTCAAAGCAGCTTTTATAATGCTCCACATAGAAAGGCCTTGCCCAAGCCTTGAATGGAACCCAGAACCCTCTTGCTTTTGATTGGCCAGCATCAGTGTGATGTAAATGGTGACATCTAAACAGTGGTGTGACAATAAAACAAATGACTTCATGTGGAAATGCAGTTGATTTCCTGCCTGATGATTATTCCTGGCCACAAACTGGCCACTTTAATGCCACTGAGGCTCTGTGATCCAAACCTTCCTTATCACAGGTCTTCTTCTCTTGACATCGAGCAGAAACACACTCTGTTATTCTCTCCCAGCCCATCCCTCCACACACACACAGTCCTCCTGTTCTCCTGTCTTGGTGTCTCTCTGTCTCTTCACCTTTGTGTGACTCTTCAGTTGGTTGGACAATGTAACTAAAAGCTGCAGTGAACTTAGAGCTGCTGAAAGACAGAGAGCGCTTTGAGGCATTGATGCTTTTCACTGTTTTCACATTAATTTATCATGATTGCACTGAGTTGAAAAAGGTCAGGCCACTTTACATAAGACAGTAATCCTAAAATCTTTCAAAAGATAAAGATGCTCTGTAGACTGGCGCTGGCATAGGTAGAGCTAAATTCTGCCAACGTCTTCATTCACTGTTGTTACACTATCAGCAGTTATTGGACTCTGACACTGAGTGGACAGAACATAAAAAAACTAATCTTATTGTGAGGAAGATGTGGGAAGTTTTGTATTTACAAAAATACTCTGCAACTGTACCTAAGTTTCAAAGCATGACCTGTACCTTACTTCAGTATTTCTTATCATGACAACTTTTTCCTTTTAGTCCTGGGTTTAAACACAAATTTCTACTTTAATTTTTTATTTGAAATTTATAATTTCATAGCAGGCTTATTACTAGTTCCAGTGTATGTCATGAAAATGATTGCTTTTGTCTATTTTGCATAATAAAGCTGTATGTTAATTTAGAAATTGTTATTCAGTTGTCTGAACAAAGCTTTAAAGTTTTCTACTGTTTAGCACAGCCCCAATTTACTCACTGGAATAAAGTCAATATTTTTTTTGTATTTAAACTGAGAATGATGTAATATTCCTTGAATTACATTTCTGTGACATGGAGCTCACAGAAGCAGGTGGGAGAAATTCACTTGAGTGGGCTACTTTTTTTATTTTTATATTTTGTGGATATTTCAGAGCCTTTGCTCTTCCATTGTCAAAGTTAAAATTCTCTCTCTATATATATTTTTTGACTTTCTGCTCTTCTACCTACGAAAGAATCTTCTTACTTTTGCTTCCTCAGCTGTGAAATAAAAAAACAGCTATGCAAGTATTCTGTTGTAGGATGATAAAGACCTGTGCTGCTTGTTATGCCTGATTTTTCTCTTCTATGTGTTACTGTCTTTAATGTGAATCTTAAAGCAGATCAGTTTGTGCTTATGGAAAGTTGAGGTTAAGTGTCTTGCTCAGTGGCACCTTGGCAGTCATTGAAGGTTGTGTGGACAAGAGTCTGTTTGTGAGCCCATTCCTCCAGACTGTCAGCATCCACTTGTTCTATTATTCAAAAGGTAGTGGTGAGCAGACAGTAATCACATCATCGCACTGGGCCAGAACAAAGAAGCACTCATGCAGACAGATCTATTCTCACGTGGCGAGAACAAGTGATAACTAAGAGTTTTTGGAAATGTTTTGAACAAATTCATAAGTGGTAAAGACCTTTCATAGCGGTCAGGTATGATCTGCCTCTGTACAGCAGGAAAAATACTGGTTTTCAGTAAGAATGATAATATCTTCACCAGAAAAAAGAGAAGAGTTAAGAAATGATACTTGAATGAACAAAAACAACACACAACTGAGACAACACTGCAAAACTACATCACAATTATTTTCTGCTCAGCGAATCAATCATCACTCCGTCCAGCATCATTCTCTGCTGAAGCAACATCGCCTACTGTCCCTGAAATATTTTACTGCTCAGACTGTCACTTGACACCTTGCTATAGAAAGATGTGTTTTTAGCTTCTAACTTCATGTTAGAACACCCACTCACTATTCCTGTCAGAGTACAGTCTGCTCTGCTGCTGGCAAAAAATGATAAAAACTGCAAAAGCAAATACCACCAGCAACACAGAGAATCTTAAACCACAAACAAACTTCAAACTGTAAACAAAAGAACTGATAAAAGTGTAGTTACCTCCTGGTGTATTATTTATCATGATATTATTGGTGTGTCATGTTTCAAATAACATCAGCTGCTGTCCTGTGTGACTCATTAGTCTGATCATCAAAGTAAGCATCTCAGAGTACCTTTTATGAGCTAAATGTTTGTTTTATGTCCATGGTGTAATTGTTTTGGAACAGTTGAAGTGAAGCAATGTAATATTTCACTGCTCAGCCTTGTAGATCTCCTGCACTGTTGGCTCCTTACAGGCTAACATGCTGTTTCTGTCTCTATGTGAAAACGCTCTTTGTCATGGGCTGAGTTTATGAATGAAAGGGACTAATTCAGTCTTCAGGGTGATCACACTTGTTTGATAATTTATTTTTTGTCAGTCACCACATAATTAATGTGTGATGAAAAGCAATTTCAAGCAAACACTCTTCAGTCTTTTGATGTCTAGTTTTGAAAGCTAGAGGGCAGGAGTCAAAGTCCCTGTATTTCCATGAAATGTCAGGAAGTCAACCATTTATAGGCTTTAGGTTTATTCTGACAAATTATGTTAATGGGGCTTGTCCAAGGCAGGACTGAACCTGACAGACACAATTAAGGGCTTGAGGTCCTCAAGTTTGTGCTGACATTTAACTACAGGACTAAAACTGTAGTTGGTGTTCAGGATATTAAATGATCAAATGAAAGCCAGGGTTTATTTTTTGCACTGAATAGTTACTGTGAAATGAAAAATTACTATTTTGAATTTCTAGTTCAAGCATCACTGTGACAGACTAAACTGCCAGAAAATAAGGTGCAATGTGAGTACTCTCCTGTGAACATTCGATGTGTTCTGGTGCTGAATGTTCCCTGAACAATAACATTTAACCTTCAGAACATGTCAGTTCTCCTGAGCGCAGTTAATCTCCTGTACGGCAGTCCTCGCTAGTCTTACTGGAACCTGTTTCATACTATAAGTATGGCTGTCATTCTCTTTCCTGTAATGTTAAATCATTAGTTTTAGCTACATGCAAAAAAGTGCAAAGTGTTCCAGGAACAAAATGCACAAGTTCAGTCGATGTTGGACAAAAAAAATGAAACGAACAATTCTGCTGATTTATGTACAGTACAGTGAGCAGACAGGAGGAGGATGGAGATTCATTTAGGTGATGGTTCATGTTCACACACACTACACTAACGCTGTGTTTTCATGGTACAGTAGTGTGTTTGATTTCCTGCCAATCTGTGGCCTGTGCGTGAGTGTGTGGGGGTGTGTGTATGTGTATGCATGTGTGCGTGTATGTGTGTGTGTGTGTGTTTGTGCTTACGTGATGGATGTCAGTGTTCTGGAGGATGAGGTGATTATGTAGCACACTGTTGGGTTCAGAGAGGGAGAGATGGTGGATGCTGGAGCAAGGGATTGTGGGTACAGATATACTTTTTAATCCCTTAGAGTGCAACAGCTGTCTCACTCAACAACTCGTCATCATTTCCCCTGTTCTCTCTCTCTCTCTCTCTCTCTACACATACAGCTTTTTACCTACCACCACTACCACAAGACACTTCTATGTAACACTGACTTTTTGTGCCTGTCATTACAAAGTTGACTAAAGTTGTGTTCTCATTGAAGATACTGCAGCAATTCTACAAAGAACTGATCGCAGCAATTTCTTTGATATTAATTAGTTTTGGTCCAAAACAGAATGCGCTTGAATGACTGATTTATATGTGACTCAGACTTTGTCCTTAATGCTATATTTGAAGCCTCATTAGTGATATAGCTGGAGTAAATAAAAGGGGGAAAAGTGATTGATTTTTAAGCCTGCAACTAAATATTATTTTTATTATTGGTTAATATGTTTGTTATACTCTAACTTAATAAAAAATAAACTAAACTTTAAAAAAGCTACCACAAAAGCATAAAAACTAAGATAAAAGTCATTGAATTGCTTGATTTGACCATCCAGAGGTCCAAAAGTTCAAAATACTGAGTTTACAATATGAGAGGATAAAAACAGCAAAACATGGGTGGGAACTTTGAGGACCATTACCATTTTTGCTTAAAAAATGTTCAAAGTCTCTCTCCAGGTACTTTTTACAGTATGTAAAAATATCATTGTATGTTTAATGTTTTGTATTGTTTTTTTAGACACAAAAAATGCAGGAAACCTCTGAGAAGTTGCTGGAAAAGCTCTGTGCCTCAAGATCACTGGATGGAGGAAACTTTGGAGAAAAACAGCCACAGGCAGCACATTAGAAACTCAAACTGAAGCTCAGTCATACTCAGATGAGGATGCTGATGTGCACCAAGAGAGACTGCAGTCATACCGGTGCAGATAGCATCTCCATGTTTTGGTTAGCTTGTTAGCTTGTAATTGACAGTGGCTGAAGAAGCCTTAGTGGTTGTCTGAATGCAAACTGTCACTTTCAGTACAGCCATGTTCACTGTGCGCCAGAGGTTTCAGGTTTTTCTAATCAACGACTAGCTTTGAATTTATGATGCATCAAGCCTAGTTTGTCTAGGTTACATTTGAATTTAAGAATAAAAGGTGCTCGTGCTCAAACATCTGCCCTTCAGTAGAGAATGTGAAAACACGTCTCTTTTGACAAACATCGCACAGGTACAAGTAAATATAGTTGACATCTGACAATAAATGGGACATGCTCAAGTCATACAGGAATTGAAGAACCTAAAAACATGACACTGACACATCGCCTTGTAAATTTATTATGGCTTAGTCAGCAAAAAAATTCATCTGTCTCACCAGCAGAAGTAAGACCCATAAATATTTCATGTAGCATCATGTTAGTGCCCAGCTGATGAATGTAAGTCACATGTTCAATGTCTTTGGCTTTGGTTTGTCTCGATCAGCTGGTAATGGAAAAATCTTGCTCCTTAGCTTCTTAATGTGCCTCTATGTTCAGCAGCTAGTTGCTAACTGTGTGTGTATTGGTGCTCAGCTGACAGCTAAACAGGGAAGCAAGTTGACAGAGCTGGACTTTCTTAGTGTGAGCATGCAGAAAAAAGATAAAGCACCACAAAGAACTGCTTTTTTAATTTACTTTTTTAATCAAGTAAATTTGTATGGAAACATTTGTTGCTATTTCAATGCCTCCAGTTTCTACTAATGTGACTGCTGTGAATCCTCAAGCTCTTGAACTTTAAACTTGAGGCAGCAAATTTAAATTATACTGAAGAAGTGAATTTCGGTCTCATATTGTCCCACAGTGAAAGATACATGGAAATCATTTTAGTTTTTGCAATCAAAGTGAAATGATTTTCATCAAATGAATATTATCTGTGGTACATACCATATATCAAACTGTGTATTTTTAGCCAAAACTTTAAGCATAACCTGGTTTGAAATAAAAGGTAGTTAATCATTGGCTTATCTGAGCTTTTTCATTGAAAACACCTGAGTATTTATGCCTGAAAACCAAAATTAATTCCAAACTAGATAAAAACAACGAGTGATACTTCAGTTAAGTGATTGTTCTCCCTGGGTCATCACAACGAACGACTCCTCTCATATTTTAAATAAAAATCTATTATAAACATCTATCACCTACATCTAGATCTACTTTTTTGGGCCTATTTGAAATAGCTGAATGGAAAAGCTTTGAACAGAAAATTTTTAGACCAAAAACATATATATGCAATTGTGAGTATGTTGGTGGATAGTCAAACAAACTGAAAAATGTCATGCATGTCTGAAAAAAGACTTTTCTTTTTTTTTTCTAACTTTTCACACAATAAGGTGTTCTCAGTCAGTAGTTTCAGTGGATTACTTGTGATCCAGTGGATGCGAACAGGTTAAAATGATAAGACACTCAGCTTATGTTTGAGCTACACTTCCAGTGTTCCAAGCGAGGGGAGTGATCCTGCTTTACAAAGCTCCTCCTGATCCTGTCTTGTGATTTTATTCATATAGTGAAGGTTTCGCTAAGCTGCACACACCTGCTGGGCTCTTCTTTCCTTTATGTAGGACTGGAGGTTATTGACCTGTCTGCAAACACTAAAAGAGTCACCAAAAATATATCATGCAGAGTTTTTGCATCAATAAAAACAGCATGTCTTTTTGTGTTACACTCAACTTTGTTAAGGATAAAATATCCATTAATACTTAAAACCAAAAATGTGCTATTATGAGTGATGAGAGGCAGGATGGATGAGAAACAAAGAACAGCAGCTCCAGGCCGCTGAATATTTTGGTTTATGAAACCTGTCCAATGAAGCGATAAATATGCAGGATAATACGCTAAGAGGGTAACAGAGGTCAGGAAGCCTCCATTTGGGATTGGTTCATTTTTGTATTGGACTGATGAAATAATTGATTGCACCGTGAGAGTGTGTGTGTCTCTCAGAGGGAGAGTGTGATCATAAGTGTGTGAAAAAGCATTTCAGAAATCAGACTTCATACTAATTGTGTGTAACTAAGAGAAACTTGATAAAATCAGTGTAGGAATGAAAAGGGACAAAAGAAAAGAATATGGTTCAGAGGGTAGTACAAATGTGTGTGTGTGTTTGTGTTTGTGTGTTTTGTGAGGTATCCACTGCACTGTGTCCTTCCCTTGAAACAATGGCCCACAGTTCCACTCAAGGCCTGCTAAAACTCTACTGTATGTGCTCATATTGGCTACTGGCCACAGTTTGTGCGCTTGTGTGCGTGTGTGTGTGTGTGTGTTGCAGGACAATGACAGCTTGTTTGCTATGAGGCTGGATGGAGGGATAAACAGAGGACAGAGGACAGAAAGAAAGACAAGTTTGTTCAATTTTTACGCCGTCACCACCTGGGTCTCATGTTTGTTACATTTAGCAGGTGTAGTGAAGAAAAACCCCAACCAGTTTCAGTCTAAAGGTTGACTTTTGATTTTATTTTGAAATATTTTAAACACAACTGATTTGTTTTGTTCATCGAAGATATTTATCTAAGTTTTCACTCAGTTTCTGTCTTTGTTTTTGTGTCATTGTGTGATGGTTTTCTTTTGATTCTCCTTTGATTAATTTGAATTTTGAATTTTTGAGAGCCAGACACAGAGAAAGCAGTTGTCAAGGAAAACGTTTTTTCATCATCTTAAATACTATACAGTCCGCTTCCTTCAGGACAAGTTGTCCACACAGGGCTTGTGTCACAAAGAGAGAGCACTTTAGTCAGCTACCTTTGGGCTTAACTCAGCTTCTCTCATCAAGATGCTGGTTCAGTTTCTTGTGGTGGATAAACATTGTGACCTGTATTGCATAGTGAACCTGTCCATGAAGCAGAAAGAGTTTCAGATCAAAACCAGTCAAAAACTCTGACAAATCTGGATCTAATGTGGAATAAATCAAGAAGAAATCCTTCAATAAATCCAAAGAACTCATAAAGAATAAGTGTGATGGTCACTTGAAGGAAGATGTTACTGTTTTACATGACACACAGATAAACCTGAGAAGAGCAGTGACACAGAAGAAAAACAGCAAAAAAAAAAAAGGTAAATGACAGTAATCTCTCATTTTCTCCTCAGTAGACAGGACTATGGACCTGAGCCTGCGAGATGCTCTGGGTGGGGGTGGAGGTGGGGTCCCAGGTGGGGCCCCTGCTGAGGCCCTGCTGAAGAGAGACTTTGTTGCTACGCTGGAAAAAGAGAGCTATGATGACAAAGTGGGCGAGACAGTCTCCAAGAGTGACTACCGCCCCCTGCTGGATGGAAAGGACAGCAAGAGTGGTGAGTCGCCGCAAGCGATTATGCAAAGATGTGAGGAGGTAGTGATGCTTTTCCTTAATGTGATGTTTATCCCTGCAGGGAAATTCTCCTCCCTGCTACAAAAACTTTAATTTGTCTTTAATTCGGATAATTACTGGACTTAAATGAAGGTCATTTAGCTGAAATTGACCTTACATTCACGGTATTAACAGGCTAAAACGTTTGCTGCAGTGTGTGTGTGTGCTCATTACATTTCAAAGGACCATACCAGTGGTTTGGAATGTTTAAGTTGAATAAATACTCGTGTTTACACTTGTTCTGGTTTTTGCCAAATACATTCAGTCATATTTTAGCTCTCATAGCAGATGTATGCAGCATTAAAATTCAAACATGTTATATGACACACCCACCTTAAAAATTCAAAGCTTTGCTGTCCAAAACACACATTTGCATATAAAACTCACGATACCTGTGATTTTACTTAACACAATCTTTTACTGTGGGACTAATTTACACAGCAGGAATATATTTATTCTATAAAGTATTTCGGTTGATTGGCCCGCTGGACAGATGTTCAGCCTTTGAGCAGTTCTGACAAACTCTGCTCACCATGTTTCTGACCAAACATTTTAGCCAGGAGCTTCATCAACAACAGCTACAACTTCATCAACTTAAGTCTGTACCTGCAAGCATTGCTGTATAATTTAAGATTTTTCTGCTTCATGGTTGACTCACTGACTACTAAAAAAACTGTAACCAGTTGTCCCCTGAAAGGTAAGAAAGCCACACGTCCTGTAATGGAAAACTCCATTAGTGCTGGTTCACATGGTCACGATCCTGAAGTGGAGATGTAAGAAATAAAACACTTTCATTGGAAAAACATCTTTAATTCTATGTTGAGTAGTAACAACAACTACTTTTACTACAGTATATGATCGCTTTAATGCACAATAACCAGGCATAAATGTATTTTATATTTATATCTTACATATAATATAAAACCCATTGCACCATTAGCCTTGTTTTCATTTGACTGTCAAGTAAATTTGATGTGACATTGTCAAATTTCACAAAAGAATGAAAAAGGAGATGTGAATAAAGCACTTTTCCATATTGGTTTGGAGCAAATAAACTAAATATTGGTAGGTGTGTTACACATAGCTGAACATACAGAGCAGAGGAAGTCAAAGTTGCAAACCATTAACTAAACCTGGGGCTCGTCTCATTTCTCCATTCTGTGCCAACTCGTCTCTTCTCTGTCTCCCTGGGACCCAGAAATCGATCTCAGTGTGCCATGTTGAAGGATGTCTCAATTGCTAAAAAGCGTCTGGAGGAGAGGGGAGTGAGGAGAGTGGAGGTTTGCTGGTGGAATTAAAGTGTATATAAGACGATCAGCAGCAGGATCAAACTGTCGGTCCTTTGCAGCTGCAGCTGGTTTCAACAAGAGAGAAAGAAAATATAGAGAGATAGACACAAGTTTGTACATATGTATCTATTTCACTCTTTATATGTAAATATATAAATGGTCATTAACACATTCATCTGACAATAAGCTTAAGATACAACATTAGACTGAAATGAAACAGTGGGCAGATGATGCAGCTGTGCCGCACATCATTTCAAAATGACGCCTCCAAACCGAGGAGGCACCTGTTGGCTCAGCTCCTCTCTCTGTGTGTCTCCTCCTCACCTCCTCTGCTTGCATCTAAGTTGGAAGGGAATAAGACACAAGGAGAGGAGATGGAAAGGAACTGAGGATGTACAAACTAAGAAATGAAAAGAGGGGCAGTTTAATGCAAACTGCAAATAAACATCAAGGAAGGAACCAATCATTTGAGCCATCAAGGAGAAAAAATGGATGAAGGATTTTAGTACTTTTTAAGCGTGATGGGAATGTCTGGATAGATGCCAAAACATAGAAACATCTTTTTTTTATAACTTAGAAATATGACAGAATTAATTTATAGCAAAGGTCACACTTTGGTTAGTTGCTTGTATACATAGAGATGTCAATGGCTGAATAGTCCACTAAAAGGGCACTATGTATTAAGTATTATATGTCTATAGAGTTAGCAGGCTTTAAAAAGACAGCAGAGGTCATCTGATTTAACCAGTAACCAGTAGATTGAGCTCTAAAAACACTTGATTGGATACTTACAGTGACACAGTTTGGTAATGTTAGAACCTCCCTGCCTGGTCGGAAAAAGAAAAGATAACAGACAGTAATTTTTTTCAGACTTAAGAAAGGTTATCCAGGGTCATAAAAGACATCACAGAACTGTAGTTATAGTCATATCTGTCGTAACTTTACATGTAAAATAAGTTACATAAAATGAGGCAGATAACTCCATTAGTCTGAAAAAAATTGTTTTGAAGATTTAGCATTTAAAGTATTATGTTGAGGTTTGAGATTTTAAAAACAGTTTTTAAAATAAACCTCATCTGCAGTTATTTGCGGAGAGATGGGATAAGCCCTGTGTAAACATGCTTACTTCACACGAATCAAGTGATCGATAGATGGATGGCAGAAGGAAACAGTGGAGCTGGGAGACTTAGTTAATGTAGACGAGAGCAAACTGGAGGGTTTTGAGGAAGAGCAGAGTGAGGTTAGAGAATAAGGGACTCATCCAGGCTGGAGAGTTAAATAGAGCAGACACAAAAGCCCTGTAGACACACAGAGACATGGATTATTATATAGAAGGGGTTTTGTTCAATTTCCAAAGGGAGGGGAGTAATTAGGGAAAATGAGGGACAGCAGTACTTTTGATTCTGTTAAAGGAACTTCGATGTGTAGTTGCTTTATTCCTCATTAGAAGGCATCACCACTCTACTTTTTAATTTGAAAATTTGTAAAAAAAAAAAAAAAAATTCTGAATCAAATGTAAGCATGACACAGATGATGGCATGCATCTGTAGTGTACGCCTGTGGTAATGAATAAACTACTGTCACTTTGGATTGCTCAGATAACAGACCCAGATCCAAGTTATTTAAGAGCAAGGCCACTTAATGTATGGCATCAAGACTAAAACCACTGGTGCAATACAAGACTACATTTTATAAAGACAAAAAAGACCTTTTCAAGTTTTATTTTGTAGTTTGAGTAACTTTTTGAATAAAATGATATTTAGTCACAGCTGACTTACTTTGCTGAGGACCAATGTGCAGGAATCGATTATCACTTATGCATACACATTGATTATACTTGTAGCTTATAATTAATTTTGTGACTTAAATTATTCAGGTCTCTTTCAGAGAATGCTAGTTCCTCATTGTTGAGCTAAAAGCTATCAGTTATTATGATGCATTGGTAATTTATTGATGCTGAACAAGCACTGCTTTAACAAAGCTTTTCCCTGGCTGTTACTGACACATGATGTGTTAATTTTTAATGTTGTTTTCAGCATGGAGGAGACAGGGTACTGAAACACATTTTGCATTGATGGAGGGCCATGACTAAACTCAAATGTTAAAAGAATAACAGATCATGTGACTGTAGCTGTATACAGCAGACCAATAATGATCCTGGTCTTTTCCTGTGTGTTTTAGAGACACTGCTCAAAAACAGACACTTCAAGCTCCTGAGATTCTTCTCTTTGGTTTCAGGGTCAGCAGGGATCCTCCTAAGAATGTGTGTGTGTGTGTGTGTGTGTGTGTGTGTGCTCTTTGATGATTAAGTATAATTGCTTCGACACTCTGGCCACCCTGTCTAGACTTAAATTAGCTGTAGGGCTGTCTTCCTTCGTCTTTATCTCTCAGGCTTGTTCTCTTTATTTTTCATTCACTCTCTGTTTTTCTTTTTTCCCAATCGCCATTTTCCTTTTTTTTTCTCTCTCTCTTTGTTTCAGTCTCATTTTCATCCGTCCTCTTGGTCTTCCCTCCTCTTCCTGTCATTGTTACGCTGTGTCAGCCTGGAGACAGTGCTGTATGAGCATCATTACCATCAACATGCACACACACACATAATTAGCATCCAGCCAGTGGCACAGTTTGGTCCAATGAGTTGAATGTTAACCTGTCTGGCTGTCTGTGTTTGACACGCAACAGTCCAGAGCTGCAGGGAACCAGAGTTTGGCAGCAACTCTGATCCATAACACTTGTAGATAGACTGGTTGATCAAATCAAGTCTGGTTATATTTACTTTCATCAAAGTGCCAAACTCATAAAAGCCTCTAGTAAGGTTTAGATCCAGAGATCCTTTATTTACATGATGCAACTCCATTTGAAAATTGTGAAAATATCTGATCTTGTTGACTGGCTTGATATTTCTGATGCTAAACTTGGATGGCACATCAGATCGAGTTTCGTGTATGTTTTTTTAATCCTTTATGATAAACCATCAGCATCTCCATCATCTCACATCATCTTTAACAGGCTCATGTACAGCTGGTGTGATAATGATGACCGAAAGCAAGCCCATATCTGCCAGCTATTAGTGTGTGCGTGTGTGTGTTTCACTATTTAAAACTGTGGTGACTATGTAAGCCTGTAGGCTGCATTCCTTATGCTCCATATGTGCGTTCTTGTATACAACTAAGGAAGAGACAGTGTGCTGACAGCAGGTTTCACCACAGGGTTTCAAAAATGTTTTGTATCAAAGATCTTTAGTCATATAAGCATCACACCAAAAACTCATATGTGATTTCATGCCATATTGATGTGGTAAAGCATCAAGACGTCCATGTGTTTTTATCATATGTACGGTAAGAGTTTTATTTTCCCCACTGAGTTTGTCTGAATCATCATCCAGCTTGGAGAATCAATGCAAAGACATGAGAACAGAGAGCACTCATTTCATTCAGATGATATACAATTTTTCTCCAAATTTGCAGAGTCTTGGTAGCTGTCTTATGTAACTCTGTTTACAGTTTACATCAGATAAAAGCCTGCTTTAACTGTAGCAACCACAGCCTACAGTCAGACTCGAATAAATGCTGAATTCATGTCAAACACAGAACAGACTTGGATATTTTAGTGCGATAATGATAATACATTTGTTGAAAAAGTGTGCTACATGAATATACCATATTCCTGGCATCGTCAGCTTGCCAGACTGACATATTGACATATCTAGTTGGACGGTCAGAGAACATGTCAGAATCAATACCAATCAATGCGATCTATTGTTTGAGACAAGAGAGTGCCTCCCCTTCTTTCTGTTTTGAGAGCTATCTCTCTGCTCTCCTCATACATCTGTCCATGCCTCCCTTTAATTTGAATCATTCTCTCTTTTATTCTTTTTTCATGCTCTTCTTGTCTTGTATGTGCCTTGTTTATCCTTGTTACTTAAATTTCTGTATCGGGAAATGTTCTGCTTTCTTTTTAATTTTGTGTTATTAAAGGGATGGGTGTCTCCATCACCAGCTGCCGCAGTCTCAAGGGCTCCACGAAGGAGGTCCTTAAGGGCATAAGCAACACTAGGGGAGGATGCCCCTTCTTGATTTTTCGTTCATGGTGGGATGCTGGATTCAAACTCGACAGAAAGACATGACTTCATAAAGATCAATATTGCAATTTTTATTTACCCAAAACAGAAATACACCAGAAGTTATTTACTTGAAGCTCTCTGCAGTTGAGCTGCACATACATATGAGGAGAGCTTTATAACTCCTCTCTTTCTACCATAGGCCCTAAACATATCAATCACCTTATGTAATGTAGAAACCATGAAGTCATATGAGGCTTCAGCTTTGATGAATGCTGTAATAAACTTGACTCTGACTCTGTGAACTGAACCGGAAACCAAAGGTTCATCTTTCCTCAATGTCACTTAGAGCAAACCTTTAGTTCTGCTTCATTTTTCTTCCCTCAGCTCATTTTGCACAGCGCCTACAGTGTTGCTCTTTGAAATAAGTCAAGCAATCCCTTTTTCTGAGTTCAAACAAGTTTAGCATATTTTTTTACATAAGACATTAAGATTTGTCAATTATCGAGGTATGCCATTAACAACACTAACAGTAACCAAACTACTAATGTTGTAAATAACCTGTTGAAGTGTGAAAGTTCTGCTTCTCCTGGTGTTTTTGGCAGCAAACAAACAGCTTAAGATACATGCCCACGTCACTCTTAATCCAAAGTCCAGAAAATCAGACCAAATTTGAGTGTAGACTAAAAATGAAAAGGTTCAAAAACGTGTATTAGTTGGTATCTAGAACAAATACTTTTGGAATAATACATATTTCTGTAAATAAGCCCACACCTTTGGTAAGAATTTGATTGAAAGAACTCGTTGCAACTGGTATAAACATAACTTAGTACAAGTTCATATGCAGCCAGCATTTCAAAGGAGTGCAATTAAAAAAACAGGTGTTTAAATGTGTTCCATGTACACACCTTGAAATTTGATTTCTCTGCAGATCGGTCTGCATGTTATGAATTATCAGTAATATTTGTGTTGATAGAAATAAGATATTCAGACACTTGTAGCACAGAATGACCACAGTATAACTGCAGGGGAAACGGACTTGTTGCTGTACTCATGACTCATTACTGGGCTGAGTGCTCTGATTACAAAACACACTTTGTGTTTAGGTTTTAGGATATGAACTTAGAGTCAGACAAAAAGTGAGCTGAGAAATTTCCTTCTTATAAACTTAGTTCTTGTCTGTAAATAGACCCTTAAAGTTTTAATTTCTAGAAACAAGTAAAAATATTAGTAAGTGCATTAATAATATTTCACCTTGTTTCCAATGCTTGTCAGTTTTTCAAGTATTTAAAAAATTATATCCTTTGCTTCTACTGTATTTATGCTACTTTCACTTGTAGCATTCATAACTGGCTGGAACTTGCCCTTGAAAAATATTCAAGGAAGAAGTATTTTTTGTTGAAAATACAGACTTTTGATGTGTAAGTCACACATTGTGAGTGTCATTACATTTTGTACAGTCTCAAGGCTTTACTACTGCAAAGTGTAAGTACAGAGTGTTTTTGCAGTTTTTTCTCCATTCATTCACACAATATTAACAATCCAGTTCTTTCAGTTCTTTCAGCTGATTAAATGGAGCCAAGTAGCGCTTAGTGTCAGTTAATGCAAACTCTGAACACAAGGAACATGCAAACTGTGAATGATGGGAGCTGTGTGGTGGCAGCCCTTGATATGAATTTCCTCAAGGGAGGATAAATCAATAAAGTTCTTCTTCTTCTTCTTCTTCTTCTTCTTCTTCTTCTTCTTCTTCTTCATTTTCTTCTTCTTCTTATTATTATTATTATCATTATTATTATTATCATCATTATTATTATTATTTAAAAAATGTTTCCATAAACTTTTTCTACTCATGAATTTAAGTTAGTCCAAGCTTAAATGAAGCCACGGTGGAATGTAGATATCTTTGTGTTTATCTAGCAGGATCACAGTTTCACTGCAGTCTGCTAGTGTTTCCTCCAAGCTGAGAAGGAGCTGTGTTTGCTGAGGCATGATAACACATCCCCGCAGTGTGTGTACTTTCACTGTACATATGTGTGAGAGGGAGAGAGGGTGGGACTTCTGCATTAACAAGTATTTTGTGTGTGTGCGCATGTGTGCGTGTGTGGGTGTGTGTGTATGTCTGTGTGTTTGTATCTGTCTGTCTGTCTGTCTGTGTTCCTGTGTGTGTGCCTGTGAGTGCATGTGTGCGTGCAATAAAAGTACAAGACACTGCAGTCACATGTGACTGCAGTACAGTGGAGCATCACTGCCAGCAGTTTCACACACATGCAGTTCTGGTGAGGTCATCACTTACACACACACACACACACACACACACACCTTGGCTGTCACTGCCAATAATTAGGATGTGTGTGTCTGTGAGTGTGCAGAGTTCAGCAGATATGCTGAAGTGAGTCTGATGTAAGTGAAGCTTTTACAGCACTTCTGGAGTACAACACTGACTGACTGAAGGACAGACTGACGGGCAGACACATGAGCCTCTCTGACATCTAGAACAACTGAGACAGACAGACAGACAGACAGACAGACAGACAGACAGACAGACAGGCAGGCAGGCAGGCAGGCAGACAAGTACAGACAGACGAGTACTGACACAGAGAGCCCAAAAGGCAGACAGGCAGACACAGTCAGTGGATCCGAGCTGTGCAGAGTTTAGGCCTCGCTGGTTCAAGCTTTTGTCTTAAGACTCGTAATATCAGTCAGAACTGGATAACCTGAGATTTGGAATCTTAGGAATTGTTCTGTTTATTGAAACTCTTTACTTCTATCAGTCGTAATAAAGCTGCACCAATTAAACTAATTCCAGCCATTTGAAAGCAAGGCAACATCACTACAACAAAAGTCTGATCGATACTTGTAGGTATATAATGTATAACTAAGGGGCATGAGACTGTGTACCTTAGACATTGTAAGGAAATCAGAGTGTTGAGAGACAACCTAACACTTTGTTGGTTTGTCTTTGCGGCAAGAAACACATGAGGTTTATAGCAATGTAGTTTGTTGGTTTTAAGCACCAGCAATACCTCAATTGATTGAGGCTAACAGTCAGCTCCAACATGGTTGTTTCATTAAAAAAAGCTTACTCAGTTACTTATACCCACGGATAAATCAGTGCTTCCAATACCTGCCCTTCTGCTCCATCTGACCCTCTCCCATCCCACCCTCACTGTCCCTTTGCTATTCCCTGCCTTCCACATCTGTCCCTGACTTTCACCCTCCCCCTCACTTTAAGAGCATGTCTCTCTCCAAAGATAGTGACAGCTGTGAGCCTGTGACAGAGGATGGGATGCTTTAGTTTGACACTAACCTCTTCTGTCCTTGACTTGGAGAGACGAGAGGAAAGAGACTTTGGCGTTAGTAACATACGCACGCCAGTATTGGCTGCATGAAACTGTGAGCAGAGGATAAGGACAGGTCAAGGGCAACATGATGCAGAGAGATGAGAACAGCATGCTATCTCCTGTATTTTTAAACACATGTAGAAAAAAAAATAATAAACATAGAAAAACAAAGCGAGAAATAGTCAAATAGTCATTTTCCCCCCCAGTTTAACATAACTACCTATTACTACTTCTTTAAAAAATGTATGCAACAGACAGGAAAAACAATAATAATAAATAAGAATAAGAATTATTGCACGACATTAACATGTACCTGGAACACTGACCTGAGCACAACTTTACTTAAAACCATGTGATTTTGACCTTGTTGTCCAACTGTAGCTGACCCATGGGATGTTTACAGAAATATAGAGACAGCAGGTTTGCCCAGAGGCTGACTGCCATCATCTGGAGGTTGTACTCTGGCTGTGAGCTTAAGTGCAGCTTGGTTCAGTCCTCGTACCCCTATAGTATGTGGCCTATCATCCCAAGTGCACTGTAGCAAGCACCGAACCACTTCAGAGGCTCTGCACAGTAGATAGTCCTGCACTCTGAACTCTGAGAAGAGCTGGAGGCTGTCTGAGCTTTAAAAAAACAGGATGGATAAAATTGATAAAGCATAAGCACATGTATCATGATTTCTACTCAGTATAACTGAAGCTCCAAAAAGACCAGAGCCTACATGTCCTGCAATGCTGAAAGTCTAATTTTATTAGACCCACCCAGTCTGTTTAAATTTCCCCTTTCTTTAAAGTTTCTGACACAGGTTTGTAATAAAATTTTGCTGCATCCAAGCCTAAATTAAAATGACTTCTGATCACATCAACAGGGCTGTTAGACTTGACAAAACCCCATTAGTGTGTGTGTGGCCCTCAGTCCAAAACACGTTTCTACTTAAAGCAGGACTCTGTTGGGACCTCACTGTGTAAGTTGAACAAAGAAAGGTATTGAAAATCAAGCTACCTGGGAAATCTGGCCTCAACCTGAATCCAGGTTCTGCAGTCAATGAGTTTCACAGGAACTTTGATTTAATACTTTGGACTCAACTTCCTAGAATCCCTCAGGTTTCACTTCTTTACTTGAACTCTGCCCTAGGAAACATAATGTCATGAGGATCATAAAAACCCAGCTCTGCTCATTTTCACGCTCTTCCTCAACCCCACAGGGCAGGGAAACTTCTCCTCTTTCTTAACCCCACAGGGCAGGTGGATCTGCTCTGTTCTCCACCCCCACAGCTCCAGGTCTGACACAGCTATCTTCCTCTGTAGTCCCACTCAATGACGCTGCACTGCAACCCTTTCCAACAGCAGTGCCGTTGAGTCCGCCTAAGGAATATCGGGAGTGAATAAATTAAGTTAATGGCAGTGGCTAGGACGCATGGTCTGCCAGCTGATTTTGTAAGCAACATGAGTCACAAACCAGAGTTTGTATCAAACTGCAAAACTCTGGAACAAAAAGGGGCAACTGTAGCATTTAGAGACAGAGGGCCAAACCAGCCTGTGCCCCACCAGGAAGTGTCATCAGTTCTCAGCTAACTTGACTTAGAGACCTCACAAGCCTGCAGATTACCAAAGTTATACACTGAAGCAGACATCTTTTACCTTCATTGATTTGATCATGTAACTAGGCCTAAAATATCATTGCACATTGCATAGTATGGCTCAGCAGAGGGCTTCTGCCACTGACTGACTGAACGCATCCACTGGGCTTCATTGCTGTCTCCAGGTATAAGTAAGTTATTGTACGTTAGTAGTAAATCTGGTGTCTTGAATTTAACTTATCCTTCTTCAACCCTTGTTTTAAATCCAGTGGTCTTAAACTTGAAAACCTTTGTTAACCCCTCCAGCCATGTAGTTTCGGTAGCCATCTTTGATTCAGCCAGCAAGCCATCTTGTTTTTGTTTAATCTCCACCCACACATGCACAAACTCACACACCCAAAAAGCGGTGCCAACCTCTTCTCTGCAGAACTGCAAGTTTTAACTTTTACTGACAACTGATAGTGTAACTTTGGTTAGTTATTATGTTCATTATTACACATGGTTTAAAGTCAATAGTCAGTATATTTATGAGACTTAATTGGTAAAGTTGCCATTAGTCCCCATTGCTGATGCTCTGAGGTAGATTAAATGTAAGCTAAAACATCTTTACTTGGTAGCTAAAATTGATAAGTTGTGCCACTAAAGCCATCAACAGCTTTAATATTTATTTATGCTTTTTTATTTTTTATTTTTTCATTATTTTTCTTCCCTTCCATATAAACTAAAGATTATTTAACAAGATGAGCTACAAAAAAAGGTCAACTTTGCATCTTACTAAACACTGCAGTGTAATAAGTACTAAGCAATGACATGAAAGTACAGCCAGTCCTTGTCCGGCACTGTGGCAAGCCCATCAGACTGTGTTTCTTTAAACTATGCAATGAAAGCTATTTTTGTGGTGGTTCCCCACTCAGATATTTTGACTTTTTCCTTCTGGCAGTGTGTTTCAAAGAGCTTCTAGTCCAGTGATGCAGAAATGCCATAAAAATCATGTCGGCATAAAGAAGGTGTTTGACCTTGAGGCTTGGCACTTGCTTTTCCAGACACTATAACATCTTGCATGCAAAAGTAGAGAAAAGAAACAGGAAATACAAAAGATTTGTGTTAAAGTATAACAATAAAATGGAAAAATTGATACCACACAGAGAGATTCCCTGGTGATCAACAAAATGGAAGACTAGACAGAGAAAATAATCCTGAATGACTCTGCAGTTATTGTGTCTACTCTTTGTCTCTGTGTGTTTGTATGTGGTCTCAGTGTAAATTCAGCAGTTTTCAGATGCCTCACTTTTATAGACCCAAAATGGCTTAAGCTGTTAAGAAACACTCACACTCAATCCACTGTGCCTAAATGCCCCAAACTTCTAGTTAATGCACATTGTTAATTATTCATGACATCCACCATTACACTGATAGTGGCCATGCGTCAAAATTCAAGTCCTCATTTTTCCTGAATTTTTTTGGTAGAAAACAGGTTTTCAATTTGAGTGTTAACCACTGTCTCTCTTTATAAAAATGAAATCTTTTGAGGTAAATAAAAAACAATCATGTTTAAAATAAGAGTTACAGAGTATGTCTATGCACAAGTTCTGTCCTATATTTGTTGTATGCAGCTCATGCCGTCTGTCCTCCTGGTATTTCAGGACCATGGACAGGTACACTAAGTCATGCTTGATAGCAGCAGAGGACTAATGTCAAGGAAAGAAACAATAGTTACATTGTACCTGATATAATTGTACCTCATCAAAATAAATTGAAAAGATCAAAATAGTAACTTAACCATTTATAATTTTTCCAACAGGAAATATCTGCTCAATATTAATCAATATTCAGAGAATAGTGTGAAGAGGAGGTTAGTGCTTGAAAGTTTGTGGATTTTACTCTTTAATGCACCAAGTACAGTTTAGGGAAGTTGAACTTTGCACTCTGATTATTTTTAGTTTGGTTGTGCATTTTATGTTGATGTTACTGCAATGTGAAAAATGTCATGTGCAGTGCACATTATTGTATTAACAGTGACAACAAGCAAATATCACTTAAAATTAAAGGACTCTCTCAGGACTCATTTTTTGGCATAAACACTAACTTAAGTGTTAGGTAAAGTACTTCCACCTGATGATGGTACTTTTACTTACATGCAGCTGTAGGTTTAAGTTTTGTAGCAGGACTTTTACTATTAACATTGTAATTTAAAATGGTATACTATGCATGTTACTGTGAATGCAAATGTAATTGCATTTACCACAAAATCTAGTCAGTTTAGCAAAAATATAATACAGAATTTTGTTCATGGCAGTATGACTGTGTGCTCAGCACTCTATTTTTTGCTGTTAAGCACTTAACACTAAAATATTCTTTTTAATATCAATATGTTTTCAGCATGTCTTTATTTTTAAACTAATGTCATCAAATCTCCCCAATATCAAAGAAACTGCAGCTCTGCCATGAACTTGACCACTGATGCTGCGCCATTACGTTACTGTGACAGTGGCTAACATAAAAAAAAAAATCTTTATCTTGTGTGTAAATTATAGTAAATGTGATATAAAATTAGGCCAAACACAACATCATAATTCTACCTGTTATAACATGCTATTTCATTCTTGTAAATATACAAAAGCAGTTATGCACCTGTTTTTTTTTTAATAATCTATATATATATATATCATAGAAAAACTTTGAAAATATAATAACTTCAAACAGGTTCATTAATTTGACACCAGAATTTTATTTATTGTAAAGATTGTTGGAGTGGAAATAAAGGCTTACTTGGAAAACAGACAGGAGAAATATGCTTCTGGGTTTAGAAAAAGAAGGCTAATATTTCTTGCACCACAAATGTAATAAAAGTGCACACAAACACATGAAATTCATAAGAAAAGCTTTTTAATCAGACTGATAAAAACTGACTGACACCCTTGTGAAGCTCATACACAAATGTATTATACTAAATAAAGACTTACAAGTAAAATAACTGATTAATGGGGTTCATTGAATCAGCAGTCCAAATCTTTCCTTTACATTTCTCAGTGGATTACAATTTCCTTTTCATTTCTTTTATATTATAAAACAGCACTTCAGAGTAGCTAAGGAGCATCACTCCTCCTACTGCTTCCCCTCCCACCAATAGTAACGTTAAACATGCATTTTATGTATAGTATTTATCAGGGGTGTACGCGAGTGTGTGTTATGTGTGTCTTGGTGTGTGTTACTCAGCGGGTTGTGCACACACATCGATCCTTAAAGACACGTTGGCCGACTGCGAGCGTTGCCTAAGGAACCACAGATGCTGTCATCCCCTCCTTGCGTAACCATGGTGATAGTCCTTTCAGCGACGTGTTGTGTCTGCTTGCCTCACTGTCAAAAGATGTATGCAGCACACACAGACACGGAGACACACACTGGCAGGCTAGAGAGGCTGGTTTTAGGAAGCAGAACCTGTCTGATGGTGAAATAACTGACAGAGCAGAGTGACAGGCGGACAGATTCAGGTGCAGTTTTCAGTCCGTCTGAAACCTGCAGGATGCTGTGTGTGTTTGTCAGAAACATGTAGGTCATTGAATCTTGAGTTTAGTCTTTATTTAAGAGACATTACACCTGGAAATGCATATTTATATCAGCGTGGTAGTGAGAAGTTTGCAGCACAACACACAACATTAAAAATGAAATCTCTTTTCCAAAGCAGGAGAATTGACAGATGGTGTCTGTTATGCCGAAATAACGAACAAGTCCATGATGTCTTAGTAACGCACTTTATCTCCCTTAGGCCCAGGGATGATGTCTTCAATGATGTCATCAGGGGGACGCCAAGACCCACCAGGACAGCCTGCCTTCGGCTCTGACTACCTGTCTGGTGAGGGTGGAGGAAGGTTTTCCCACTTAAGTATAGAAGAAGTTTGCACTGAAATTTGGGGGATTTTCTTCTTTATAGAGCAAAAGGCCCAAGGAAACTGTAGTGCCCCCTATAGGTCAAAATAACAGTAATATCAAAGTAATACTTAGCAACAAAGGCTTTCTTTGGGCACAGCTTGTAATATGTTTAATCTGTATTAACAAGGAAAGACCTTTAAGTCAAAGAATATAGTAAATGCTTTTGTAATGAACTCCCAACATTGTGGGAAAAGTAGAGAGATCTCCTTTTACATCTGGGTACCAAATAAGACCCCACAACATCTAAACATGATGCTATGAAAAAATAAGCACACAGCCCTGTTTTGTTTTGGCTTGGTTTTGTTTTATTTATAACAATATGACAGTAAGCCACCATGCAAAACAGACTGACCATGAGACTAAAGAAGCTAAATGGGGCTTAATCGTCACTATTTTTAGTTATTTAAATCTGGGACATTTCCAAATAAAACAAAATTGTTATTTCATTTACATTTTTTGTGTTTCCATTTAACTGTATATAATGCATACAAACATTTAAAATGCAACACAAATATTGATTTGTTTTAAAATCCTGTTGAATGTTTCCAGATTGTTTGTTCATGTCTTGTCATGTTCTGTCTCTCTGTTTCATTTCTGTCTTCTCTTCATCCCTCCTGATCATTTACATCTTTCTGCTCCCACTCATTTTGACTGTCTGTCTCATGGTCTCTGCTGCCCCCACTGTCCTCTCTTATTCTGTAATTTTTCATCTTTCTCTCTCTCTTTTTATCACTTTCTCTCTCTTTCTCTCTGGTCCAATAATAGTTGGGAGGACAGATCAGTGGAACATGAACAAAACAAAGGACAGTAGCATGTCTGACTTATTTCTAGGTCCACTTTACTTTTTAACCTCTCATGTTCTTAAATATTTAAAGAGGTGATAGGTGTATCCAAAAGAAACTGAATGCAAAAAAATGAAATTTTACAGTCAGTTGGCTAAAATTTCTGCTTCAAATCTAGCTCAAGGATTAATAAACTCTAAAAATTAAAAGCGAATTGATTCGGGCCATAAAAGTGTTGTTTATTCTTAAGATGTAGATGTAAAGTTGTCATGTTTATGTGCTCAGTTTGTTTTTAGTGACATACAAGTCAAGCTGCTTTTTGTGTGAAAACCTGGGTTGTTAAAAAAAGTAACTTGGTGCATGCTGCTGCTTTTCAGTTGTTCATCCCTGTTAAAATCTTTATATTTGCAAGGTTGATACAGATACACACACACAAACACACGTGTGTGTCTGTGTATGTCTACATATATATGTATATATTTAGGCACACATAAAAAAGCTAATAAAAAGGCTTTTTTCTATTAAATTTTCTTTTGGGTCATTCTGAAAAACATGATTGCAAGGGCAAGAGATTGACATGAGAAATTAGCAAAAATAGTAAAAGTATTGGTCAAAAAAGCTTGCGCAAAACCTGCTGAGGTACAGTTATTTTAAGGTACACAGTTTGCTTTTGTTTGTTTCTGGCTGTTAAATGAACTGTGTAAACCTTTGTCAGGCTCTACAATCAGTGCCATGGTTATAGTCTTGAATTATGATGCATCACATAATAAAGGTTTCCATCCAGTTTCTGTTACATTTTAAGAAAACATGATAGAATTGATAGTTTTTTTTGTCAATAACTTTTGCAGCAGGCAAACAGCAGGCTATGCTAGGCTAACTCTCTATTTAGCTAACACTGACTGCATTAGGGCAGCTCCAACACAACCTGGTTAAAGCCTTCTGTGCTCTTATACGTGTCATGTTGGCTTGCCAGAGCAGAGGCAACTGGTACAATTTTTGGAAAATGCAAAAACAGCTGCTGCACATTGACAAGTCTTTTAACTCATTACACCAAAATTGCTTTACTTTTAATTATGGAGCCTGTTTATGTAAAGAAAAAAGTTTTTCTATGTGCAGAATGTTTGTAACAACACATATTGGTTGTCTGGTGGTGTTGGTTTTAGCTGGTAGAATCGTCCAACAATTACCCACATTTCACAGTTTTAGTGAAAATTGGTGCAGTTGGCCTGCAGTTTCCTTGATAGGAGCACCAGGGGTAAAAACTACTGTTATTGCTTAAACTTGTGTGGTGCAAAGTATACTGTATGAATTACATGTTAAAAGGTAGATGATGTATGATATTCTGTGTCTCCTCAGGCTTTTCTCAGTCTGGAATTGGAGGTACCATGGGGTCTAGCCTGCCACCATTCCAGACCAGTATGAGTTCCACTCTTGGCCAGACTGGGATGGGGTCAGCTATGGACATCCAGAAGAGTTCAGGCATGTTTGGTCTGGAAAACAAAACTACCAGTAACACCAGTGGAAGCAGTCCATTAAAAACTAGTGATCTGTTCTCCTCTGGTGGCCCTGGAATCCACACTATGGATCATTCTACAGGTATTAAAAAGAGTTGGTTGCATGTGTCAATATCTGCTTGCAGTTGCAGGGTGGAGGGATGGAGGGGTGGAGTCAGGAGAGTGAGGGGAGAGGAGGTTGTTATGTATATGTAGTGTGCTTTTTGGATTTTCAGGGAAAGCTACAATGTTATGCTAATCTTGATTATATCACATTGTACTAGCGTACCAGAAAGTTGGTATGGGTTTCTGTAGCAGGTCAGCAGGGGCGGGTGGCGACAGAGCACTTGTAATGGCATAATCCCACAGGACCTACTTTCAGCAGCAGAGGGCAGCCTTTTCTATGAAACAGCTGCAGCACACTGGTTTGCTCATTGCTGTATGCTCTGTGCACTCTGATCTTCTATTTATCTGCTAACAAACTGGATCAACAGACAGATGTGACACATGCAGGGACCTTTTTTAAAAAAAAAACAAAGGTAAACCTATATTAATATGTCTAACATAGGTACTTTAGTCTGATAAAAAAAAACATCCTATTGGTAACTTCTCCCCACTCAATTTCAAGTGACATTTTATTGTGAAATGGTAGTGTTTATTTATGATAATAGCTCCTTGAGGTAATAGCAAAAAATAATTGAATTTGTGGTGACTGAGTGACAAAAACATAAACATATAGGAGAATTTGACAACAAAGACAGAGTAGCACATCGTGCCTCTCAGAGTCTTCTGGTCTATCTGGACTCGAAAACTGCATCTTGGATTATATAGTAGGAACATGTATGTAAACATAATTTCACATTAAATCAGAATAATAATCCTCCCTATAACAGTCTTAACAACAGAACCCCAAAGCCCTCGACTGAACTTTTAAAATGACTCAGCATCTGGGTTTAATATGGCAAAACTCATTAAACATTAACCAGCTCTTATTCAGAGAGATTCTTTTTATCTCTTCTCCCTTCTGTTTTGTTGGTGAACTAAAGATAGCCTCACCAGCTTAAATCCAGCTAACAGTACAGGCTGCTGGTTATGCAACAGTTACTATTCTAGTTCAGTTGCCACTGAAGCAAATATGATGCATCAGTGACACTGATGACACTACAGAAAATTTCAACAGACTTCCTTTAGGGGACAGGGATGAATTGAGGAAGGATTTCCTGTTGCCTGAATAGATTTGCCACCCAACAATAGCAACCATTAATGGCTACCATTAATGGCTGCTCTGGTCTTTAGTATGAAATTGTAGCTGTAATTGTTTGACTATAAAAATAACATCCCACCACCAAATATTTTTTTAGTCAAGAGACTGTAGTGATGTAACCACATGCTGCTATTTTAAATTCTGTGTTCAGTTAACTGCTCCATCATACAAAATACCTGCAGATATTCTGTAAACCTTCCAATCCTGTTATGTAATGTGAAGACAAAGAGTAAGATGTAAGCTTTGCATAAGCAGAGCCCATGTCTGATCCTGGATTGTTAAATATTGCGTAAAACATGCAACTTGTAACCTTTTATTATTGCAAGCTATTAGAGGAGTCTTTCATTCATAAAGAAGCACAGACACACACACATGAGTGGAAGAAAACAAACCAAAATGACTGAGAGCTTATGAGTTGATCAACATGAAGAGTTTTTTGTGCCTTAAAGGTCCAGTGTAGGATTTAGTGGCAGCCAGCAGTGAGTTTACAGATTGCAACCAGTTTATTGCTTTGAGCTTATTGGAGAGTCAACAGTGACCACAAAACCATGAAAGGCCCTCAGTAGAGTCCGTGCTCGGTTATTTAGTTCTTGGATTCTGTAGAAACATGGTGTTGCAACGTGGTAGTCTTTGTGGTAGAGAATAGAAAGCTGTGTATAGATAAAGAAAGCTGAAGGAATTATTTCATTTTCCAGGCCACCCAGCCTTTGTTGCTTTATCAAAAAGCCAACAGGATTTCCAGTTTGATTTTCTTTGATATTTTTCCTGCTAGTGCTTTAATTTTTCATTCATATTTAAAAAAGGTGATTATTTACAGTTTCTGGTTGCAGTTTTAAAAAAAAACAGTTTTTCAGATTTTTGTGTCTCTAAGAGTTTCTTGCAGTTCTATGTCTGGCAATTTTAGTGCATATTCTTTAAATCAAACTAGAAGTTCTCTTTCTTTCCTCTCCGCCAGGTGAAACTTACTTGTTGCTTAAATAACGCCCCCTAATGTCATGACAGTAGGACCCTGCCACTCATAAGCCTGGACCACAAATACACAGATTTTTATGAACAAAAAATGATTTTCTTCTTTTTCATTTCCAAAAAAATCCTATCCAGACAAGCACTTTTTAAAACAAATCTAAAACCAAACAGAATAGGAACACAACTGAAATGCTGTTCAAAGCATGTCAAACCACCGGCAGGCAATATAACTCAACCCTGAAGCAATGAACTATAAAGTCATTTCTTTAACATATTCCTACACCTCTGTTCATTAATGTAGTGACATTAATGTGTCTATATGTAAAAGTCCTGTTTGCAAGGTTAGTATCTCATGATGTCCTTTCATGTAAACAAAGGGGGTAACAGTGCTTAATCTGACACTAAACATAATCCCATGACAGGGCAAAATATTTCCTTGCAAGCTTAAGGCACCATTTTCCCCATGTGCAAAACATAAATACTGTCAGTAACCTCCTTCATAAATTTTAAGCACTGCAATTAATAACTCAACCCAATAAATCTCTATTTTTGTGGCCTTAGTGCATTCAAATTAATGTGTAAGATTTACAGGACTGGAAAAAGTTTTTACTGGACCTACAAGACTTCTGCAGATTACAGGTACATTTACCAACCAGCTTTCAGCTCTTTCTGTGTTGCCTCTTCTTAAAGTCGTCCACACACCCAGTTCTGTGTCTGTGCACCTGCCAGTAGGTTTCAGTCAGATGAAAGCACCTTGCTCAGTAACTCTCACACACTGCGAGTTTGCATAGGCGGAGCAGCCAGAGTTTCCAACATTAATGTTTCTCTTGGCAGTGTTCCACACCCCAGATTAAGATGTACTTCCATTAAATACCTTATCACATTAAATATAGATGATAATGCCCTGACCTCAGCTCTTCCTGAAGCTGTTTATAGCTGGGAAAGCACTGAAGGCCAAAGGGAAAAAATAGCAACTGCAATTAATTTCGAAATACAGAAAAGGTGCCAGATTTAGAGGGGAATGCAGCTGTTTATGGTTTCATATTAACATCCAGTGATGTAAGACAAACTGAAAGACAAAAAAGGATATGGGAGGATAAAAAATAAGAGAGAGGAATAATCATTTAGACAGGATGAGGACATGATGAGCAGCTCAAGAGGGGTGTATAGGTCAGAATTTTTGTTGTTCTGTGGTCTATCCCTCTATCTCTCTGTTCTATCAGTTCATCTTTCTGTCTTCCATTCTTTAAGCTGATGAAGTTCCTGTCTGAAATAATTGAGAAAAATGGCTTCGGAGTAAAATAGCCATCTGTCATCACCTCAACACAAAACAAGAGAAGATAGTGGGAACAGACAAATCAAGGGATCATTTCAGTTCAAATTTTATTTCTTTCATTTGTCACAGCTTGCATGTGCACAGGTTGTCACGGGTTTGTGAGTCATATCCACATTCCTTATTGTGTTATGTTAGATCATTTTAGTATTTCTAAATGTGTGACAGTGATTTATTGCTATAGTTTTTTAGACATGCATGCATTTATTTTTAATCATGCATGCTGGACCCAATGTGAAATGTGCTTGATTCATTCGCCGTGTTAAGTTGCTTCAGAGCTCTATTGCCCCAGTGTGTATGTTTTGATTTGTTGTGTGTGCCTGCGAGACCAGCTCTGCCCCCTGGATGATGATAATGAAAATGATGATGATAATGAATAATGATGACAATGATAAACCTGATGTTGATGATGATGATTTTAATGATGATGATGATGATTATGATGATGATGATGATGAAGAAGAAGCTTAAAAAGAAAGAGGATGTCCCACAATATAATACTTAGACTAAAAAGTGCTATTTTTCTTTTCCAGATTTCATGCAAAATTTTCTGAGTTTGAAATTTCCAAAAGAAGATATGACCAGAATGTTGGTCTCTTAACTTTTATTTCACCTAATTTTACTGCATGCATTACAAGACCTCTTCTAAAAACTTTAATGTAAATATTTACTCCATTAAATGTCAACTTAGAAGCTTTAAAGTTAGCATAACAATTTGATAAATTTGAACGAAAAACAGTCATTGAAATAAATATATAAAATGTTCATTTAATTCTCAAAAGTAGAGACAAATACAGCCACATTACATCTGTGACACAACAAAGCAGATCAATGAGAGCAAATTCTTACCATTTAATGATCAGTGTTAATCAGTTATGTTATTATATTACTCAATGCTAAACCGTACATGTACATTAATTTCTTAATTAAATTAGTCATGCATGTCCAAAGGATGTACCCTTGTCATTACATAGTAAGTAACAGGTGAGTAAAGTAAAGGTTTAATGTATTTATAAAAGCAGGCGCCATCACATACATCATATTTAACAAAACTTCAAAACAAAAAGGTTGTGTCAAAGGAACCTAAAAGCAGTCAGACTATGGTTACTATGGCTAGAAAAGCCCAATGAAAAAGTCTATCTCTATTGGTTTACTTAAATAGAGTCCACACAAGTGACTTCCATAACAATGCAGGTCAGGGCAAGACTTTATGTATGTTTTAAGCTCAGAGCCTGCCTTTATTGCCTGGATTAAAAAAAAGCCCCTGTTACTGGAAGTCAGGGAAAGTCTTAAAAACCTCTTATCTCTGCAAGCAACGCAAAGGTACTAGGATTGAGAGTTTAACCTTTGCTTAATTAATGGTTGTCTATGAGACTGAAAATATGCCCCTTAAGAGTAATTTAGTGTTTTAGCATTGCGCTTCCATAACTTAATGTCTAAAATTATTCACAATACAAGGAGGCAGCTGACAGTTCTGATTGAGATTTGGTTGTGCAATGATGATAAGGCTTTAAGCCAATAGCCTCAAGCAGAAATGAGGAGCATGTAGGCTCACTTCTCTGAAGTATCACAGCAACAGATTTTTCCATTTTCAAACTTTTACTGATTGACTTTGCACACTCCTTAACACTTGTAAACAGAAAACCATGTAAAATCTGTGGAGTTCCCCTTCAAGGCCCAACAAACCAAATCGACATTAAAAAACTGGCAACAACGAAAACCGACTGGTGCTTCGCATTATGTTGCCTCTATTTTTTCTAAAAAAAGGTGCACTTTAAACACAGCAAAGGCTATAGCTGACAGTTGACTAGCACGAATGTTTAGCTCTTGTAGGAGTTAACTCTCATGACTAGCAGGTGGAGGAAGTTTGGATTTGTCAAAGGAAACCGAGGGGCTGGGAATGCAGAAAAACAAACTGTTACGACAAAGCACATTTGCTAACCTTCACATCTCTCTCACCTCAAAACCTTAAATTTGATTAAAATGTTTCAGTTTTTTGTCATTAAGCTATATTTTATAACTGCAGATGACATAGATGTGAAGGTAAGCAAATGTCACTTTACCTCAGCAACAGATTGTGTATGCACTCCTGGTTCTTCAGATTCCTTTGACATGCAGACTATTAACACCTGCTGGTCTGGAGACCACATGCAGAATTTACCGGTGTCTGCTGGCTGAGGACTTTATGATTTTTTTGAGCACGGCTTATTGGTCAAAACACAGGTGACGTGGTGCCATGCACTGCACAGCTTTTGTTGCTGCAGGTATTTTGATACTAGTTTTGTGTGTTAAGGCCCTTCAAGATGAGGAAATCTCAACGAACCAGCTACCTCATGTTAATACATGTAAACAGTCCAAGAGACCAGATTAAGTCTCTCAGTAGCACACCATGACTCTTTACTGACACATTCACTGATGAATATCTTAGAACCTGTTCCTACTTGGATTTTCAATCCGTCCTGAGTGATCTGATCACAATGGACAGCGCTAAACATGTGTTTTCCCACCTGGTATAAACATGCATCTCTAATTGCATCTCTGGATCTCAATCCCCTGCTCTCTATGCAAATTAACACAGACATTACTTCTGCTTGTAGAGATTGACTGTGCTTTTTTTTATCTGCGAGAGGCAGCAATGCACTAAACCATGCCTAGCTGACCACAAAAACAAAGAAGAAGAATGTTCTTCTTGTCTGCAGGACGTTAAAAGCAGAAGAAGAACTCAGTGGACAAATCAAAACAGCACAGTTGAAAAAGATGTTTTAAGTATTTAATGTATATCTCTATGGGCTTCTCAAAATTTGTTTGCAGAGTCGTTATCTGTTGTTATGGCTGCCGCTTGTTGTCTTGCACTTTTATGATGCCATAGTCGCACAAGTACTACTTCTGTTGACACAGAAGATGTCAGTTGAGTGAGCAGTCCTTCAGTGTGGCCCATGACAGATTGCTGTTCCCCCTGCTAAAAGAATGTGGCCACATGCACCTCAGACCACCTCCGAATGTGGTTTGAGTGATCCAATCTCAAATGCGTCCAATGCATCTTGGGTGCATTCCCATCTGTACTTGTCCACTTGTGATCAGATCACTCAGGACAGATTGAAAAACCAGATGGAAATGGGGTCTTAGTCTCAAGAACCCTGAACCCATCTGTTGCTCTAACATTACCCATACCATCAAACTACATGCAAAAATAATAAAACTTGTGCTGATGAGTTTTTTCTGACACTGCCTCTGAAGGAAAAACTCATCCTGTGATACAAAGCTGCGTATTTAAAAAAACAGTCATCCTCCCTAAGCGATTGGTAATTGGAGAAGCCCCCCCCCCTCAAACTTTTGCTTAAACTGTGATTAATAATTAATACCATGAAATAGTAAAGAGTTTATATATGAAGTAAAAAAAACATCTATAGTAACCACAATCTGATGGCTTTTTGGCAGGTGATTCTCTGACACAGTATGTGAATGGTTCCTCCTCTTATAAAACCCTTCCCCCCTCGGCAGCTCCCATCCTCTCTCCCAGGGGCTCAATGGATGACAGCAGTCCCACTTCCTCCAACTCCGAAACCCTCAGCCCTGAGAGAGTGGGGTTAGGGGGTGAGGCTGGCAAGCAACAACAGAGACGGAAGAAGAAGAAGAGGAAGGGCCCTGATGAGGTCTACGACTTCTTGGATAGCCAGCAGAATGACATCGGCCAGTCAGACAAGCATGGGATGCTGGATAAGGGTGGGCGGGAGGGGGAGGAGGACGAGGATGAAGAGGAGAACTGGGAATGGGAGATCAGAGAGAGTGGAGGAGGGGGTAGAGTAAAGGGCAGGAAGACTAAGACTCGGGCAAGACTTCCTGAGGAGTGGGGAGCACCCCAACTGTCCATCTCTACCGCACCGGCTACAGTCACTTCTACCACCACTACAGCTGCCAGCTCTGGTCCCACAGACTCCAAAGGGCCATACTCCAGTCCCAGCCCTGTTTTACCCTCTGATTCTGCACAAATACCCACAAGTATCACCAAGCGTTCCCATGATAGTCTTGTAACTGATTCATCTCCACGTTCCTACGAGCCAATGTGTGTAGATGATTTCCCTCAGTTTGCTAAAAATGATCAAAAACCAAATGAAGAGAAAGTTTCAACCAGCAAACCTGAACCTAACAGTAGCTCAGCAGCTAATGCTGCCAGCAAGAATAGTGTAGCAGGTGATGTCGGTGGTAGTCTAGCATTGATGACAGGGGACAATCTTAGCCCAGTCTCCCAGACCTTCTCTTTCCTGGATTCAGTCCTCCAGACCCCTCCTGGCTCCACTCCTGACTCACAGACCACCACCCCTATTACCAACACTCCCTCCCTTGCCACTGCTGCCCTGACAAAGTCCACCCCAGCAGAAACCATCATTCCGGCTTTCCAAGCCAGTTCTGTTGTCACCCCCTTCAAGAGCAGTCCAGACCTTCCCTCTACTTCTGCTTTGTCCACCAACCCATCAACCCCTGCTGCCACAAACACTCGGCCTCCCACATTTGCAGGTGGATCAACCCTTAATGTCGATGCCAAGCCCTTTGTCCCCTCAGCTACAGTTGTATCTAGCACACTCAGTATGACCGCAGCCACTCCTGTTGTTACTACAGCAGCAGGAGCCTCCATAGCAACCACTGCTTCTGCTTCTAATACCACTACCACCTCAGCCATGCCCTTTAGTTCTTCAGCTTCCCCCTATAAGAATGAAGTCACGCCCACATCACTAACAAACCCTCTCCCTCAAAATGTAGCCACGCCCATCGGTAAAGTAATAGCCACCCCACCTCCCTCCTTCACCCCCACAGCCCCTCCCTCTCTCCTTGCACACTCAGAGCACCAGGAATCCTCGTCGTCACAGCTCCCCCCACTGGAAGGTTGGTGAACTACAGGGAAGATTATGAATAACATGGGGCTATTTGAACAAAATTATTGTAGGTTAAGATAGGTGGAGGTTGCTAGTCTTTGTCTTTCTGTATGCATGGCTCATCGATTGAGCACCAGGCTTGCTTGGTGCTTGATTCTTTCCTCTTTGTATTTGTAATAACGAGGGCCCGACAGATTAATGCAGAACAACTTAATTTACACACAAATCTACACTCTATCACCATTAATAATACTTTAAAAATAAGTTTTTATCTTCAAAATTTTCCAGAGAGACATTTGTGTCCAGATATAACACTCCTCCAAACTAATGGCATGAGTACAGGAGACAAATTAACTGTGCTGGTCGGGCCCTATTATATTAACAAAACTGCAAGGATAAAGTGATACATTGTCTAATTTAATTTCCCTCTGCCTGCCTCTGTGTATCTGTTACCATGATCATAACAATTTTATTACTTGAACCGCTGCTGATAGCTCCTTTCTATGCTTGCTCCACTGTCTACTGTTTCAACTGATTGTTGGCCGCCTGTTTAACCTCCCACTATCTCCTCTCTGTCTAGAAACACAAGCATAAGCTGGATCCTTGCATTGCAAAGCCAGTTTGTTCATGTCTGTTAGCTTTGTAAAACCAATTATGTCTTTCTAGTTTTAGTTTTTATCAACTGCATAGAGTCAAATGAAAGCGAAATTAAGAGTAGACATGACCGTAACTAAAAAAATGTGTAGAATCTAACCCTATGCCAACAATGTAGGACACGGTTTAGGTTGGCTAGGCACAATTTGCAATATAAATAGCCAAACTTGGCTTTGTTGTGTCTGTATTGTATGTCTCTTGCATTGATTTATAATGTACTGGACCACAGTTAAAGTCTCAAAGATTTTTATCTGTAGAGGCAGGACATGCTACCCACTGAAGACTTAACTTGAGTAAGCTAATATTGTTTAACTGCAGTCTCCAGTCAACTGTCATGAGATTGCTTAAGTTTATAATGTTTGAATCAATTTGACAAGGATTGTAGTGTGACAAAAAAGTCACTCTACCTAGATTTTTTTGTGTATATGACCACAGTAAAGGCAGCCAGAAGTGGCTTGAAGCTGCAGAGGAGGACTTTGAATTTAAAGTGATTTTTTGGTCAAACTGCTGCACTCAGTTGCCTCTTTATTAGGCAGGCTTGTACAGTGTCTTGCAAGTCAGTACAAATATTTATTTATTTCAAGACAATGTGGTCCAGTGTGACTCTATGACCTGGCAAAACTGCATAATAGATAATCTGGTTTGCATACATTGCAAAGGCAGACCTGATAACATGGCACTTAAGTGTATTTTCAAGGTCAAACATAAACCTTCAAGAATAAAGAATAATAGTTTCTTAGAAGAAATGAACTATGACCTTGTGCAATGCAAAGATCCAGTTACGTATATACAGTAGGTTAAAAAAAAAAATTCTTCCCGTTCAACTCCTTATCCAAGTTAGAATCTGTTTGTATAGTATGCCATCTTAAATGATGAAAAAATCCCCTTGAACTATCAGGGTTTACCCCAGTAATTACAACAGAATTACAGAACTGCAGGTTTTTTATAATTTTGAAATTTTCAATCAGCCATGAAAGTCTAAAAAAAGTTATGTGTATTGCATAACTTTGACGGATAGAGCTGACAACCCCTGTGAGTGTAACCACCAGCTGCCCTTCTGGCCTGCCTGGCCTCTTGCACGCTGGGGAAAACCCTGACATGACTTCAGTCTAATGCTTCCGCCTCCCGACAATGCTGAGTTTCAATCCTTAGTACTTTGTCTCTGGCTACATCCCACTGTCTGCTGAATGAAGCTTTATTTCACAGTGTGATTCTCTCTGTGCTTCTCCTCAGCTTGTTCTCACAGCTAATATCTAACCTAATAGTAAACTTTGTTGATGTAATGTGTGTTAATTGCTCCTTGATCAGTTAATTGAATCTGACTCTGAAGCTAACTGGAGTTTTCAAGCATGTTGACGACTGACATTTTGTAAAAGAAGGTCTAAAGCTGCGAAATTGTTAGGATTGATGTTGGAGAAAGATGTTGTATGCTGTGACGTTGATTCTGCAATGACTGAACTACTTTTATTTCTCTTCCCCTTCCCTTTTTTCTGTTTCATAATGCACAATCATGTGATCTTGAACAACAGGTAAGACAAATTTATCTTTTCCTCATATGCATATTTCACCTTCTTTTGGGACCCTTGACCTCAGAGTAATATTACTGTGAGTGTGTGCTGAAAAGTCTTCATTTATTTGGACATTCCTGGGTGTTTTTAACAAATATGGAAAGGAAGGATTTGCATGTAACAAACTGAGTAAAACTGACTTAAATCAGGTCTAAACAAACCTTTTGTATTGAGAGAAAAAGTGAAGAAAAGTTTTTAGACCTTTCAAATGTTGCTGTTATATTAAAACTCACACAGTTCTTAGTTATATTTTTACTTCATGTAGCCTAAAAACAATCATATAATTCAATTGTAAGGCAATTTTTTTCTCAGTAGAGGAAATCTGCTTACATTAGGAATGTATCGGTGGGTTGAGGCACCCTGAGGTGACTTGGAACTGAATGTGCACTAACAGTGGGAGATTGGAGGCCAGGAGCATTTGTCGTTTTGGAAAAGTTCTATGGCCTCATGCTGCCTTTTAGAGCTGAGACCTTGGATTTGCCCTGTGAAAGGTCACAGAATCGCAGCATGTAGCAGCATACAGATGTGTGATGTTATACAGTAACTCAAAAACATGTTTTCCATCAGACTTTGACAACACTACTTGTATATGTGCAAATTTGTCACTTGAGAGGTGTTGACACATTACTCTACTAGAGGGGGAGATGTCTGTGCACTTCCCCAAAATTTGAGATTCAGCATACCCCCACAAAAGCAAGGTTAACTACCTCACAAGTTCACTTAAACCTCCTTTGATAAGGATAAACAATAATGCTGTTTCAGCCACTGCCTGTTACAAGCTATTAGGCTAACAAACAACAGAAATACTTGTTGCTCGCAACATTTTTTGTGCCAACAAGTTTCTCACCTGAGTCTGCATCTGACTGAGGCACATGTATGACTAAATCTCCCTGATGATTCCTGTAACATCTTGATATTCATTGCTCTTTCACTTCAGCCTGACACAGGCAGCAGTGGTTTGATTGATCTGCAGTTTCTCAATGGGGGAGAAAGAGTAGACGTGCTTCTAGCCCCTTTTCAGAGTTTTTTTTTTTTTTACTTTTTACGTCGTAACATGAATGTCAATCAAAGAACAATCATAGCAGAATATCTTAACATACTTCAAACTTGTCCAAAGAGAGACCTTAAATTTTAAATTTGAAAAAGCATTGTCAGATTTCCTTCAACTATGCCGGAGGACTTACTGGATTTGCACTCCACATTTGATGACATTCTAGCTGCTAAGTATTTGTATTACCTTAAGGTAACAGAAAAACTGTGTAACAAAGCCATTTTTTTTTAGATTTGTACCATATTGCAGATCTGGAGAACATCTAGGTTCAGTGAAACAGTTTCATGGATGTTTCCTGACATTTTGAATGGTCATAGCAGAATTAAGCATCAGGAATAATAACATTAATGAAGAGTCCTTTGTAATTAGGTAGACCTGTCTCTGGTTCCTGACTCTAATTTTGTCTTGAATTTATGAAAAAATGTTTTATAAACAGAACTGGACATGGCGACTGCTTGCAAGTCAGAAATATGTTGATAAAAAGCAATGAATGCATATAACATTTTAAATTTGCCCTTATCAAAGTGCCTTGTTATGGTTTGTGTGAGTGAACTTTCCTGAAAGGGACAGTGAGGATATTGTTATTTTATCTGCATCACTTTCCATCCAGTGAAAGCTTCCAATGAATGAAAATACGATTGAGCTGATTTAATTACTGCGATGTTACTGAGCTGCTCTAACCAATAGATGGCCTCCAGTATATAATAGATGACGTAACTTAAAAATATATTATATCATATTTTAAAGTGCATGAATTTTGTAAGTTTATTATTAGTTAGGGATATGCAAAGCTTATATACGCCCCAAATGAGCACTTTCTTTCAAATATACCAAATGCAAATGCACCTTTAACTGCCACAAAGGGGATTCTTGCTTATCGCTCTCAGTTTATTGAAAATACAGTGAATCTTCAGAGAAACTCTGGGGCTTTTCCTTCATCTTTCAGCTTTATGGCTGTGTCTTTGTGTTTGTTGAAAGGCTGTTTCTGCTGCAGAGTGTAGCACCATGCAGGCTGTCTGCTTTGTTAATTTTAGTCAACACTAAGTTGTCCCAGGGTGACAGTGTTGCTCTTTGGCTGGTCCTCCCTCAGTGCAGGACTTGACTGACATCTGGTGCTGCTAAAGCACTATCACACAAATTTCATGGGATTTGAAAAATGGAATTTATTAAGTTGTACACTGTGTTATTTTTCAAACATGAGTAATGGCCCTCTGCAAATTGAGCTTTTAATATTTATGAGCCTCTAAAGTGGTCATCACTGAGTTTGTGGTTCTTTTCACTTACGATAAAGTTTAGCCCAATCCTGGGACATAAAGCAAGCTCTTATGTGCACCTTGAATAAAAAAAAGCTTTATGGATTTTTTGATGGTCCACTGGCTGATCGGTCCACTGCGATATGTCCCAGTTCGCCAGATGGGCAGACATCACCTCCACCTTTGGTAGCCCTGTGCTGTGGACTAGAGTCTGTAATTTAGTACTTCAGGTATAACAGACACTGTGTTTCTCTAAGATTTGCTGACTCATATAGGTATTAAATTTTGTCACATTGTAGCATAAATGGGAATTCATTTGTACGATTTAGCCCAAACATTAAAGGTGTATTGCTTTTGTTGTCCTGTGTGCCTGGAACTCAGAAAATGGACTCTGAAAGAGTTATTGATAGCTGACTGAGTCCTTGATTTAACGCAGGCACCATATGTCCTGTCTGCTGTCAAAGGTCTCTTAATCAGCGCAAATGAAACAACATACAGCAATACTGACAAAAGACATAGTTTGATGGAGTAATGTTGGATCATGGGTTTTATTCATTTCATTTTTAAGCAGTCATGTGACTCAAGCAGAAATGTTCATGGATGAAGTAATGTTTACAAGTTTTACTCACAGAAGACTTGCCATATTTGCTGACGTCTTTCCCAATCTCTGATGTTTCCTCTGGTGTTTCCCTGGTAGTTAAAGCTACTAGAGGGGGTAAAGGAGATATGAAGCAACTAACAGCCAAGCAAATGATACGCACCATTACCTTAAATAAGCTGAAATTATAGAATAATTCATAATAAAATTAAATTTTACATTCTATGTAATTTAAGTGCACAACTCAACAAAATAACTAAAAAGGTTCAAGTTTCTTTTATTCATTAGATGTTTGGTATAAACTGGTACATATTATACCTTTTAGGTGGAAATCTGCTCTGTCATTCTTTATCCTGCTGCATCTATTTCTTCCTTCTGTCTTCATCTTCTCTGTCTCTATTTTTAAACCTCCGTTCTGCCCTCACATCTCCCTGTCTTCTCTCAAATACAATATTGATGGCTGGTACTATTCCACCCTTACATAAGGACATAAGGCAAGGACAGCCTCACCCCTTACCATATAGGTAGGTGTGTGGCCAGTAAGATGGGGAAAATTGGCTGTCTTCTCTGTCTGTGTATATTGAGAAGCATATGTGTGTATGTGTGTTGTTGTGCGTACATGTTTTTATAAGCTCTGTCAGATGGTCATCATTCACTCTAGGTAATGCAGTGACCACCTTTCACCACTGAGTAACATTTGCAATCTAAACACATGCAGACACATGCGCACACACACAGGCACACAAACACACACAGATGCAGTGACCTGCTTTTGTCCTTGAGAGCGAGCTAGTGAGATTGAATCAAAGTAAATACTATAAATTCAGATAATCACTGGAGACCCACGTGTGTTGTTGGCAGTCTAACATAGCAGATAGAGTCACGTTGCAGTGTGTTTGAAAGCTTTCAGGGCTGTTGAACCTCAGCCCTGCTCATTGGCTCTATCTTGTGTCTGTTGAGAGAATTGCAGCCGCTGCAGCTCTGTGAACACAAATGGCTTCTGGTGCTAGAGACAAATGACTGAGCAGCTTTATGCAGGCTCAGTCCCACATTAGGTTGTTGTTTCTGAATGTTTCTGAAACTGTATCCAGCATTTGGTCGAGCACAAAAAAGTATATGCAGAATATAAAGTTTAGTTTGATTAAATTAGTTTTTTAGTTTGTTCTTATTAGAAGAAAGTAGCTGTAGGAGCCTTCAACAAAGTCCAGTCTTTTCTTTGTTTTTTTCAAACATGACATTAAACATCACAGTAGAATGAGACTGAAATCAAAGTTGATGTATTTAAGTAGATAATCATCTTCTAATAATTAATCTCTGAAGTCATCAAACAAACAAATGACAACTTTTTCTGGTTTAAGTTGTGCAGGATTTGATACTGTTTTTCTGTCTTTTATTATTGTAAATGGAGTAACTTCGGCTTTTTAATTATTTTTTGACAAACCACACAGTATGAAGACATTACCTGGAGCACAGGGAAATTATGTTGGCTTGTTTTTTTTATTTCTCATGTTAATAAGAGTTATTATAATTATCAAAGCGTACAGTAGTATTGTAGACACACTACAACTTTGTTCCACCAGGTAATCCATCACATATCTAGTGTTATTTTCATCAAAGCCTCTTATCCCTGTCACCGTGTTACAGTATGTTGTGCCACCTAAAGGTTTGGGAAAATGAGATCTGATCGACAACCTTGGAACAGCATTGGATTCCCTCATGGTAATGTCAGAAAATCAAAACCCAGACGACACACGACTGGTTAACAGTGATGTGTTTAAAAAGGTCACGTGAAATTGTCTGTAGTGCTCTTTGTTGTAAAAACAACACTGTTTCACAGCCAAATGTAGAAATAAAACTGAAGAAGCTCTTTATGTTGGTGTGCAACTTGAAATGAAGTTTAACTTGCACAGGTTAAATAAATATTGTGGATTTGACTTTGGGTAAATTGATTTTCAAAAGAAAAGGTACATGATAGATTTATAAGCTGTCTGATTAATAGGTCTATGGGATTTTCCATCAGCGCTGTGGCACTCTGAAGTATGAAGTTGGATTTTCCAGTTTCTCTCAAAGCAAAGATCTCAAGTATTAAAGGCTGCAGGCTCTCATGTATGATGACCTGGATAAAGGATGATTTCTCTATCTGTCCTCTTTGATGTCCTCTACTTTCTTCAAACCATCATTGGCATTAGTCCTTTCTGGTCGGTCTGTCTTCTTTAGTCCTCACTCTTTGGCCTCTTACTCCTTCCCATCTGCCGTTCCCTGAAAGTTCATCCTTCCTCCTGCTTTCCTGTAAATCTGACTCATCGACATGAAACATAAATTGAAACATAGAGGCAAGCTGCAGTCTTCTGTTTTTGGTTAAGGCATTTATGAAGATTTAGTATTTATATGTTTTTAATTTTAGCAACATTTGGTCGGCATATGTTCTCTGATCTCTTTTCAACTCTGATTTCTCTAATTAAATGTTGTTTCATAGTCCTTTAGATGCTTATCAGCCCACGTAGAGACAGACAGATCGGATTAATGTGACAAAAGTAAAAAGTAGGCTAGTAGAGAGTTTCTAGAAATAATTTGTTCTTCTCGTCCTCCTTTTCCTGCTCCTTTCACCCCATCTCTATCTTTATCTCTGCTTCCACTCTTCTGTTTAGTTGACTACACTTCTCTCTATATGTACTCTGTTCATTTCCTGTCTCACATTTCCTGTGCTTCTATTGTGTTGTTTTGTATTTCCCCTTTTCTCCCTTCCTCCATCAATGTTATCTTCTTCTGTTGACCTCTGTCATCTCTCATCCTGCTACCCCTATCTATCTATCCATCAAACTCCATGCTTTACCACTCTCTTCTTTTGCCCTTTCCTTTTCCTCCCCACTTTCCCTTCCATTTTCCCCTCCCTCCATTCTCCATCCCTTTGCCCTTTCTGTCTCCTCTGTCCACGTCACGTCTCCCCTCTCTTGCCCAGGCTCCCTGTGTTGATGCGGCACTGTAATAATCACTGCATTGGCGATTGCAGGAGGGCGAGGGGGCTGTGGGGTGGTGGGGGAGGGGAGGGTTGTCAGGGAGATATGGGAGGCGGTTGCCGTGGAAACAAAGAGACTCTGCAAGTGAGGGATGAGGGATAGAGAAGGGGTGGACTGGGTGTGACAGTCAGCGAGGTCGAGGAGTAAAAATAGAAACGCTTTGAGAAGATTCTCCTCCCTCCTCCTCCTCCTCCTTCCCCACACCTCCACCCCCACCCTCCCCCACTCTCTCTCTCCTTCTCCTTTCCAGAAACATGGGTAACCAGCTGTAGCTTCCTCTCTCTCTGTTTACTCCATTTTCAGCTGATGTTTAACAACCTGTGACCTTTATTGAAGGACTTAAAGTGACCTCTGTGATTTATGCAAAAAGCTAAGATGTAATTTTAGCTGTCAGCTTCTTCTTCTCAATATTTCACCTTTTGTCTTGTTTTCATCTCAAGTACTGTATTGGTCAGACTTGCATCCTATAAAATATCTCTGTTGTAAACTTGTTAGGTGCCAAGTTGCCAAAGTCATAGTTTTAGATATTTTTGCAGATAAGTTCAGGAATCCATATTTATTAACTTCAAAAACATTATCATTTAACTCTACCGACATGCTTTCCACCAGACTTATTAAAGCTACAAAATCTTTTCTTCGGCAAAATACATCCATGGACCAGTTGCATACTAATGAAAAAAAAAATGCAAGCGGGACAAAAGGAATCACCCATATGGTGTGCATGACTCCAACTGTCCAACAATGCCAAATCTGAACTCAGTTTTGTAACTTTTGTGCATCTTCCAACAAAACAGTCCAAGTATAAAGAGTAAAATGAAAAAGACCAAGAGATCAAAAACATTAACTGTCAGATCATACTGAAGCACAAACATGCACTAATGAAAACATGTGAAACAAATTGTATCAAAGTGGGCAGCTGCAGAGCCAAAATGCTGCAGAGAAGGGAACAGGAGGAAATGGTGTATTTTGTTGGGGACTATTTTAGTGGTAGATTAATTCACATTTGGTGCTCTATCACATAACTGGGCCAGTATGAGAGTGTGTGTGGGACTGAGTTGAAAAAAACTTCAATGAGTGTGTTGGTTGTAATGAGGGTGCATGTCAGCTAGTGCAGCGGTATGGCTCAATAAGGAGTTTTTTTTCAACATTTTTGGACAACAATGAAGCTCTAAGGCACAGAGGAGGAAGAAAAATCCGACTCTAATGTTTTTGTTAGTTTAATTCTTCATTGTTGGTTTTGGTAATTTCATCTAATTCATTGGTAGTAGACAACAGAATGTGCACACCCTTTATGTGAATATGGATATGAACAGACCTTCAAGTTGTAAGCCAAAAACATGTAGGGGGGTTTAAAACTGATGATATCATCTACCTGTGCTAAAGACAGAGAGGCAGTGACAGAAAAATGGCCCTAAGCAGAAGTGAGATTGACACAGCTGCAGAGGCTGTTCTAAGTATGGGAGGTTTCAAACTGTGAGGCGTACTTCCAAAGGGGGCCGTGGGGGGCCCAAGGGAGAGATGTGGGGGGAGGGTGGTTGCTGTGCCCGCTCATCAACTTGGTCAGCAGCTGCAGGCTGTGACACACAGCTCATTAATATATTTTTACACTCCTACCATTTTTTGTCTTGTGTCTTACTGAAAGCCATGTGCAGACAGAACAAGTAAAATGATGAACAAGCTTTAACTCTTAAGTTTTTTAAAGGTCCAACATCATGCCTCTTTTTAACAGTGTTAACAGGTCTCAGAGGTCCCCAAAACGTGCCTGGAAATTTCTTGCTTAAAGCACCACTCGGACCATGTGCCTAGGCGTGCCCACAAACCCTTCTGTTTCAACCTTCTTCTGAATGTGCCGTGTCTGTACCGTAACTTTAAATGCAAATGAGCTGCGACTCATCAGGCTGTTCTCAGGGAGTGAATGTGGCTGTGGCCATGACCCTATGTTTACAGTGATCACTTGGCTGCCAGTAAAAGGCTCAGTTTGTACAGGCATTATAACAGATGACTCCTTCTCCTCCTGCTGCACACCAGTCATTTAATTTTAACTATGAAAATTAAATAGATAGCTTTTTTGGAAATATACCATGGACGCTATGCTAACTTCCGTCAACACATTAATGTTATTTCCCATGGTGTGCAAGCATCAAGCTAACAGGCTAAGTCCAATAAAGCTAAGCAATTCCGGAATCAAAGTATTCATACTAATATTTCCTCCTATCTAGCATGAAGTTCTACCACCAATGGTTTCACACCAAGGTTTGAGACGTTATAGTAAACAGTAAACAGCATGTCAGTATAGAATATCAGACAGCCAGGGGCTGAGTTTAAGAGCGACTTCTCTATCTGTGTCTTTCTCACTACAGTGCATGTTCTGCAATACCAACATGTAGCACTGCTTGATTTATGTGTATAGATACTTGGAGTGTCAGTGTTATTTGTTTGGTACCCTTAAAAGCACTGAGTTTGGTATCCAACCCTAGTGACTGAACCTCAGTAACATATACTCCAGTGCCTGAGCCCTCAATAGATGCTACCTATATTAGCCATGGTGCTAATGCCAGGTGGACTGGCTAAATATACAGCGCAGAGCTTCAGTTTTTAAGCAAATCCTGCCTAGAACTGGTCTTCAGTGGTGAAGCAACCTGAAGTGAAATGGTTGGTGCACACATAAAACACTTTATGGGAACATTTCTATCAAAAAAAAATTAATCCATAGGGTCTTCAATGAGTCAGATGTTGGGAGTAGATGAAGACTTTTGTGTTTGTTCCTGCAGCCAACAGCAGAGCAATTAGCATGCTTTTCCTGTACTTAAAAAACCCTGGTTCATCATCATGGTTAGCAAGAAAAACACTGAAAACTGTGTGGTATACACACTTGCTTGTAGGGGGCAGCACAAACACCCAGCACTGGAGTGTCACCTAGCTGGAGGTGTGGCTACTCCCCTTTTGCATCATAAAGGAAGCAAATATGAGCTGGTACTTCTAAGTACATATTTTCTGTAAAGTCGAGCAAGCATGACAGGGCTGAGAATGCACTTTCCTCATTGTGAGTGGTCTGTAAACAGACTGGAAAACCATGAAAAAGTGTATTTTGCATAACATTGGACTTTAAATGGGAGCATGGTGTTATTTTTGTGATTATTGATTTGCAAAATGACACTGTCACCTACTGGTGTGGCATGTATACTACAGAGTTCTCCACTGTTTTCGCACATCTGTGTGCTCACAGGTTATTTTCACAGTGTCGTCATATGAGTACAGATGTTTTTTTTACTCAAAGGAAAAACTCTTTCACCTTTGGTAAAACTCTTGCCATGTAAACGGGCTTGAGAGACATTCCAACTTTCATTTGAATAGGGGTGAGTAAATAATGGCTGAATTTTTATTTTCATTGAACTGTTCCTTTACAGGATAAGGTCACAGTTAGTGTCAACTTGTGACGTTTATTCCCTGCTTTTTCATTTTAGTCTCTATAATTTACAAAAATAACTCTGGTTGTAAGTTGCAGGAACAGAAAATCTTAGATCTATATTTTTTTAGGGGTTAAATAGTCTTACAGGTATATTAGTGGTTTTAGTTAATCTCAACAGAAGAGACTCAGTAAGGCCAAAAAAATCAAAAAACCTCCTCAAATAAACAGCCCATGACAAAAATGTGAGACTTAATAACTAAGAAAAATTAGACAACAGTTGAAAAAAATTACAAAAATGACATTAAATAAATCTGTGATTGTGCTTTGGTATGGTTTTCTGAGACACCATTAGGAGGGAAAATTAAATCTATGGTTGCAGCAGCAGTGTCATCAGTGGGAGCATCCACTAAAGGTCACTGCCAAAGGCTTTCAGACATGACAGTTCAACAAGGATCTGAAGAATGTACATACATGTGATTTGATCCATTTGCACATAAAAGTGATATCAGCTTGTGAAGGAGAGAACCAATGCAGAGGGGTCAATCCTTTGTGTCTTCCAAGTTTCAGACTTGCTCTTGTCTTGTCATGGAAATGCCAAAACCTTGTGTTATTCTTTTCTTTTGCTTTAACCAAAGAACCTGCTCAAATGTCGACAAATGCCACTTCTGAGACTGACCCAAAGTTTAACAGAAGAACCATCTAGGTTTCTTGCATAAAGCCCACCTTTTCCAAGTCTGTTGAAACTGAACAATGCTCTAATGTCTTCCTCATCCTCTCTCTTTATGCCACTTCCACTGTGGTTACAGTAGACAAATTGTTTATGGAGGATTATGTAATAATACTCATTCATTTTCAGTCATGCTTGACAAGCTGCTCTTGTTATTTTTGGCACAGGCCTCTGGTGTGTTAGGGATGAGGAGGGGTTACAGGGGAGACAGTCAGCTGTCATGTTTGTTGAAAAACTAATCAGGCTCTCGTTTAAAATACAGTTTCAAAGCTAAGATCTACAGCTGATTCCTAATTAACTAGAGATATTTACCACTGTCCACACATGCAAGCTGTCATTGCTTCTTACCATTTGGCTTCTTTTGTCTTCTGAGTGCACAACACTTTCTATTCTAATGTCATTTTCAATACTGTATAAGAAATAAAATTCCATTTTTCTAATTCCCAACCCTGAAATTCTAAAATACCGCTGATCCAGAATCCTGTCAGCATTATTCAGTCCCTCCAGGAATTTGTGATGTTGCGATCGCAACAATTAACAAAAATTCAACCAATCTTTGTGAATTCTGCACAACCTTACAATTTTGTCCAATCACCACGACTTTTCCGCAATTTTGGCCAGCCTCCCGTGAGTTCCACCAATCATAGCAGTCCCCAGTGCAAACGTAATGCACG
>JAPZDY010000004.1:2232223-2246791 GCA_029783645.1 Ctenochaetus hawaiiensis | reverse complement strand
AACTTTTTAGCAATTTTCACTGTCTCCCGCAATTTCATCGCAACAAATACGCTTAAAACATCGCAACTTACATCGCAGTTTTTTAGAAAAGCTGCCGCAAATTCAAGCATTTTAGGCCGCAACAATCTTGAAAAACGCCCGCGAAATCCTGGAGGGACTGATTATTTCAGACTCCACCTTAAACGACATTATAAATATGCTTGAACTCCTTCAGTTCTGTTTGATTTTCTTTCTTCTTTCTTTCTTTCTCTCTTTTTTTGCAATCTTAAGATCTATTTGGTAATTTTCACAATTTTATTAATAGCACAGTATGTAATGTTTTCCACTAGAGGTCTCTTGATTAAAACAATGAAAAAAATGTATATGAAGATATTATTCAGGTTTGATGATATTGATATTGTTTAGTATTTTAGGATCTTGTAATTGGTTTATTTCATTGTTAAATAGCCACAATTGCAGATGAAAATCTATCTGACTGTCTCAGAAGAAGATGAGCTAATGTATTTAAGTGTTATTCATGATGCGTTTAATGATGATCGCTGACTTCCACCCTCATTCTCTGACTGGTGTTACTCCAGAAGTTAGTGAGAGGTTACAAAATAAGAGCACTGTAGAATAAAAACATTAACATTTCTGGGGGTTTGAGCACTGTTGAAAACATTTGAGATCATGGAATTACGCAGCTCAACAAAATTCAGAATAGAGGTATAACCAATGTTAGTAACATAAACATGACAATTTTAGAAAATACTTTAGGCAATCAGTGGAAAAACAAATTTCGAGGTGATGTTTTGTCAGTTGTAACAATTTCAGGGTTGCACTCCCTGAAATTCACTTATACTTTCTGGATTGCAAATGAGGTTGATATAAGTTCAGCAGAGCTTGTTATTAGGTTGATCTGTCAAAGAATATTAGTTAAATATTTAAAATGTAGTTGTGAATTTCACCTTGTATTGATTTAGCCTAAAAGTGTAGGTTGAATTAATTTAATACCGATAGAAAGCTCCTACACACAGTTAATCAGTAAGTCCAGAGAGTCAGTGCTTGGTAAAAATGTGGAGGCAGGAGAGTCAGGGTGGAGGATGAGACCCTTTTGCCGTCAGAATAGCTTTAATCCTCCTTGCAAAGCTTTAGTAGGCTACAAATCCTGAGAGGAGTGAAGTGGGATATTGCACCAGTATTTAATTGGAAAAAAAGCTCCATCTCTTTTCAGGGTGGAGGAGCTCCCCACCGAATCACAGAGCCATGTTCTGTATTCTCAATGAGGTGACCTTGGATGGTGATGATACTTCATCCTAATTTAAGTATGTTTGAGGCAATGTTGGGAAGGTTACTTAAAAATGTGATGGGTTACTAATTACCAACTAGCCTGTTTTAATATAAGAAGTTCTGAAAATTATTCGAAAAGTAAAGTAAAAGTAATGTAACTCATCACATTTGATTGCTGTGAGATTATTGTTTCTTTCATTTCTCGCATTTCTTGTTAACTGGGTATTAAGTTCTACTTAATATGGCTGTTTGTGGTTACACTGACGTCCTGCAGTTATTTTCATCTGGTTTGACATCAAGTGTTTCTAAGTTGACAATGTTTTCACTGCTGATAAACAAGTTTCCCACTGCGCATGTAACAGCACTTATGATTTCACAAAGAAAACACTGTTGAATTTGCAGCTCTGACAGGATTTCTTGTCCATCCAATAACATGGCTACCTGCATACTTACCTGCAGATTGCTAGGGGCAATGTGCATTGATTTGATTGGCAGATGAGAGGCGATGCAATTTAGACAACCAATCAAACATGCTCAAAATTTGAGGGCATCATGCCTAATGAATGGAGCATGTGTAGATGTTAAGACAACTCTTTGTAAGCCATTTTATGCTTCTTCTGTACTAATGGTGTTGCACTCACATTTGTTCAAACACTTTTGCTGATATTGTCCAGGAATATGCCAAAAAAAAGTTATTGCTAAACTGCCAAAAGATGCAAAGCAACTGAATGAATGTTATTTCTAAATATGTGCTTTTTACAGAAAAGATCTTACCCCTTTGGAATCACCAAGAGTTTAATTAGTAAAATAATTACATCTTTGTTTCTCAATAGCCACAACTAATTACAAACACATTTATTTTGTAAGTTAATTAATTTCTCCCCACAACTGGTTATAAGGACATCATTACTGGAGGGATACCAAAGGAAAGGTTCTAGAACCTTGAACATTAGAGCCAAGCATAGCAGTCAAAGCTAAGATCTTGTCATGCTGTCACAGAATATGCCAAGCATGTCTGTATGAAACACTGTGGGCTTTGACAAGAGGTGTGGATATTCGACTGCCTGGCACGAGAATGCGTTGCTGTGACAATGCACACAGTTAGTTAAAGGCCCTTGTTGATACTGGAGAGAGCTTAGGTTGGCTTCACTCAAACCATGTTCCTTATTCCTCCTGTAAGGCATCCATTTGAATAAAAGGTCTAAAGACAGAAGGTGTCTCATGCTATATAGCTTTTAGAGGCCCTTAGGCAAATTGTGATTTGTGAGTCTGGGCTCCATATTATGAAAATAAAATTACCTTCATTTGACTCAGTCCACAGCTGCTACCACTGTTTTATCAAGAAAGATGTCTTCAGTCCACAGAACAAGATTCAAGTTTATTCAATTGTCCCATTACAAGGCAAGGGCATAGGATAAAATAGAGATGTAGCTAACCCATGCCACTACTAAACCAGAATATATACATAAATGTATAAATATTTATTAAGTTTATAGAATTAAACATTTTATATCATTCCTAGTATTACATTTGAATGCTAAGGATTTTTATGGATTTTTTTTTCATTTTATGCTAGTTTGAGATGTGGACAAAATATTTTCTCTCACTCCCCTGATGTTAGTGTTTAGGTCTCTCTCCAGTCTCTTCTGTTGTCCCTGCTTTGCCTCTAAGATGCCAGTTTTTTATAACTTGCTCTAAATTAAAAAAAAAGTAAAAAAAAATATAAAGCCATAGCTGGATTGCATGACTAATTTTTTCACTTGTTATTTACTTTTAGTCTTACTTTTACTCATGTACAAGCACCATTGTTGATCCATTAAGAAGAAATGCTGAGGTTTATGTAGCCTTAAAGAACTACTAACTTCATGTTGATATCAATACCCCAGTATGAATGTATTTTCTGGTACCCATCCATCCTCCTGGAGGATCTTGAGGTGTTCCTAGGCCAGATGAATAATTTTTTCAGTGTTAATAGAAAAGATTGTGCTGTTTGTGTATTTTCTTGAATAATGTCTATGTAATGTGTCTATGCTGTGCTGAAAACACAATTCAAACCCCTAATTTAAAGCTCTTTATTTTAGCTGAGACAATTCAAATTACATGATTCACCTTTGTGAGGCACTTATTGTGATTCTTTTGTACTGCAAAGGGAATTTGGTAAATGCATAGAAAACATGCATCTATTTCAAGCGATTGGCTTGTTTGATCAAGATTTGTTTTTCAGCAGCTCTTGTCAGTGTAATCTCTTATAAAGTATAGCACTATAGAATTGCTAAGATGTGTATTTGAAAGGATTGAACCCATTAGTTCTCCTTGTTTTTGTCAAGTATTTGTATTTAAGGCTTTGCACATCAAGTTTGTGGCACTTTGTGGCTAAACATCAATCCATCCCAGTTTTTTTCTTTACTTGCAAACAAACAAACACTTGATCCGAGATTCTCACCTCTGTTAGGTCAGTAATCATGCTTCTGATCTTTACATAAAGAACTTTCCTCCTTCATTTATCCAGTATGTGCAGAAAAGATGTCCTCCTATTAAACCAACAGGAGGCCAAACTCAAGCGACTTTGAAAATTTTACATTAGAAGTCAGTCAAACCACCAGCACAGCTCAGAATTCAGACTTTAAAGGATTTAAAATGTGGCTGTGCTTGCAATGAAATATTCTTGATTTACACAACCTAAACAAATGAGTTAATTAAGGTAAATGTGTGGAGGTTGGAACTTTGCCAAGTGAAAATGTGAACAGCACCAAATAAATTCAGTGAAGGTATTAATTAATTTCTAAAAGAGCAACGTTCAGAGCACAGAATTATCTGATGACATCAATGTGATAAGTGAAACCCTTAAAATATACATTGTATTTTTCCTGACTTCTGTGGCCCCTCTTGGGCTGATAATAGAGAAGACAAAGTCCAATCAGAGGCTGGTCAGGATGATTACAGTCTTCAGTCATGTCTCACTTATCTCCCTTTGTGTCTCTCGCTCTGTATCAACATGTGAACAGCAGCTGTCATATGGCAACTGAGCAACTGTGACAGCCATTGATCAGTTTGTGTGTGTGCACATGCATGTTTGCCACTACACATGTGTTTGTGAGATACTCTGTCATCATGTGTGTATGCCTGTGCACACTTGTCGCTAAGGGCTAGATGCTGAAATTTCGTTTCAGCGAATGAGGGAATATTCCGGGTTGTCATGTGACTGTGATGTCAGAGAGAGAGAGAGAGAGAGAAACAGAGATACAGAGAAGAGCTGGAGAGAGAGAGAAAGAGCAAGGTGCAATTTAGCCCCACAGCTGATCCGCGCAGTGCTCAGAGAGAAGCCGAGACGACCAGACACACACACTCACTCTCACACGCACTCTTTTTGCCTCGCCTGTAAACACACACATGCATTTTGCATTTATGCATGCACTTCACACTCATCGGCTCAGTTACACACAAACACAACTCGGAGGCATCACTTTAGAAAAAGAAAAGATGCATTGCTTTTTCTACTTTGCAAGATCATAACACTCTGGATACTAAGGACGTTTCTGCCTCCCGGACAAGAACAAAACAACACTTGCTGGAGACAGAAAGGAGCAGAAGTCAGGAAGAAAAACTGAAGATTAAGAAAACTGAGAGAGAGAGGGACAAAAAATACAAAGAAGGGCTAAATAAGAAAAAAACAAGAGACTGACAGGAGATCAAGCCAGAAAAAGAGCAAGACAAGAGGACCTGACAACACAGTGGCAGAATGTCCTTCCTGTCTGGCTCACCCTGGCAGCAGCCTGGCATTATTAGTGGAAGCAGCGGGTATGAACAACCTTCTAATGGACATCAACAACAGCAGCAGCAACAACAGCAACACAGACCTCCCAGTACCCTCTCTGGTGTCAAGGTCCCTGTAGTCCTGGCCTCTTCTGCACCATCACCCTCCAGCCTGGCCTCTGATGGGCACACTGACTGGCAATACCATGGCCAGATGGCACCGGGGGGGCAGGTAGCTGCTTCCACAAAGGGGGGGTCCAAAATAACTCTGATGGAAGATGAGGTGATATTAGGGCAAGGCAGGACCGGGGGGACGTTGTCTGGGACAGTGGCCGAGGCACCAGGATCTCCAAGCTTTAAGATGCCAATACTGAAGATAGAGGATGAGAGATCCAGAGGGGGGAGTTCGAAGGAGGACGGACATAGCATAGGAGGTGCAGGGGGGACATTAGGGAGTGCAGGACAAAGTCCCAGCAGCCCCCTGTCTTCACACTCTTCCCCTTCCTCTTCATTACCTTCCCCATCTATCTCTCCTGGGAGATCCGTTCCAAAATCTGCACTGGACCGTAAACCCACGTCAAACTCTAACTTTGGACAAAATAACCTGCAACAAATCTATACAGACAGCAAAGATGGATTTTTCATCCAGGGATCTGCTCACGCTGGCCAGCTTGGGGAAAGAAACAAATTAAGCCCTTGCGTCACTGAAAGTACCAGATCAAGTCCAGGAAATAAAGAGGATGAGAAGAAATCTGTTCTGTCCTTAACATCTGGAGGTCTGCTAGCAAGTATGAAAGAAAATTCAGTTGCAGTTATAACTGAAAATAAAACTCTCCAGCCATCTTTAGGAAAACAAATAGATCCACAGCCTTCTGGTACCGCTCCTCCTGCTGCTGACCTAAAAGGCAGTAAAGCTGGTGCCACTGCAGGCCTGAGAGCAGATCTGTCTCCAGCCTCAGCCAACAGAGCTGATGTTGGTGTTGGGAAGAGTAAAGTAGTAGAAAGTTTGGCAGAAAGAAGAGTCTTAAGCCCTACTGAAAAGGAGGGAACAGGGTTGTGCTTCTCACCAAGCGAAGGCCTGACAGGTGGGGTTGCAGTTCATGGTCTGTCACAGGATTTGAGTCATGTTGAGGATGGAAGAGTGGGATCATGTGCTGCCTTAAACAGTGAGATAAAGATGAACCAGAGAAGTGAGGTGCCACAGCGGACTGCAGTGAGACGCGCAATGTCTGACTGTTCACATCTGTCTGTTCCCATGGTAATGGCTGGAACATACCCAATTGGTATGGGAGGCTCACCAGTGATGACACCCAATGTACCAAACTTTGCCCTGATGGGAACAGTGTGCCCGCCCAGGCCGCCCTACCCTCACATGGCTGTCAGACGCTCACTCACAGTCACAGACGGCACAGAGGCAGCAGCAGCAATGGCAACAATGATGTCATCCCCGTTAATGACATCACCTGTAATGCCATCATCTCCACCTCCGAAGAGGCATCATGGGAGTTGTGAGACCAGTTTTTTACTTCCTGTTCCGCTACCTGCAGGAATGTCCACTAACAGCACCCAAGATAAAAAACTGAGTATAACGGGTAAGTATTTCTTCGTATTTGCCAGTGTGACCTTTGGGATTGAAATCTTAAAACATAATCAGTACATAATCACACATAAAGGATTTAATTCAAGACTTCTCTTGCAAGAAAAGCAGTTTGGTTTATAATAAATCCATCTTTCTATTTGGCAATTCAACTACTTTGTCACATTCACTAAAAACATTGTGATGAAAATGACAGGTATTGCTTAGATTGACATAAATTTTGAAGTTTTTGTCAGTCAACTCAGATGAAAAGCTCTTAAACTGACATTTTGTCTGGTAAACACAGTTAAACTGCTCATACCAAATGCTACTGCAGTTTTACATCTCTCACGTCTTATTGGTCAGCACTGAGTAGGAGACTAACGTGTAATCATGAATCACTGCAATAATCCTTTGCATGCTCTTTCATTAACTGTGAGGATCATGGAAAGCAGTGTTTGCAGTGGAAATGCCTTTGCTAGATGTGTTCTGCTGAAAATGGATTTGGATTTTACTCAGTGTGCTTGATCTTCCCTCTACTATCATCAGTTTCCACCAGTATCAGGAACTTGTAATAGTAGCATAAACTAACAAATCACAGTTCTTGTGTTCTCTGTAGGTGGTATCTTTCTTGCCAACAAGGGTTGTAGACTTGCCACAGCCTGGCCCGACTGTGTGCAGGCTGTTGCAACCCCTTCAATTAATAAGTTTCAATCAAGCTTTAAAATCCAGCCACTTGTTTACAACCTGATCTAACTGCATAATTCAGTGTGGCTTCAGTGACTTGTATATTGATATTTCAGAATTCGTACAAACCTGTTATAACACAAAAATGTTACTATCCAACAGACTGGATCAGGAGGAGTGTTTCAGCCTTCACGCTGCTCTTCCTTTGCTGTTCATAAGCAGTTGTATAGCATGTCCTCGTCTTTGTCCTTACGGCCACTTCACTTAACCTGAACACATGTTTCAATCAGTGACATTACAGCTCTCCTGTGCTAAGCCAAGATTTGATTGTTGCCTGTTCCAATATTACCTAAGTTTAAATGTATTGTATGTATTTTAGAATATCCATAGGAGGCTGCCACACTGCTGGTTGCCACTTTGGTAGAAAGACCATGCACTGTGCTTACAGCATGCTGTGGCAAGGTATGCTAGGCACTAAATATTCTCTTTTGTGAATCTGGAAACCACTCCCACTGCTGCCCACCATCATTATTCACCTGTGGATATTGATGCTGTTTCTTTGTGTTTCTCTGTGGTAGAACTGCATTTTGCCTTCTGCTCTCTAACGTGTTTACCAGCTTTAAGTTTTTCTAACAGGAGGAGCATATAAAACCAGGTCAAGACTCTATGCAAAGTTATATATGCTATCTTCATGTTATGTAGCCATAGTGTCTTTGCAAATCAACATTTTTACTTGTTTACTAGTTTAGAATAGGTTAATCAAGTAATGGGCTGAGCTGAAAGGAGTGCATTGGTTTTGCACACATCAGTACATGAAGTATTGATCACATTGAAGAGTGAATAAAAAAAAAGGGTTACAGGCACTGATAGCACCATTAATCATAATCACCTGCTTTTATGACCCTAAGTCTTATTTGTTGTATTGCTCTGATGGATGTCTCTGCTAGACTGCTGTCTGCTCTGTCTCAAGGGAAAGTCTGCAATATTTGCACTCCACTTAACAAAGTAAGGTGGAGAATCTAGTGCTGCATTTAACAACACACATAGTATAGGGCATCAGTGTAGCTATTCGATCAGATCAATAAAGGTATTTTGACAGCGAACAGAGGTGTCTCCAGTGCTTTTATCCAATTTTCAGTGCAGAGATTGGTCAGTGATGAAAAAATGCAGAGGGCCCCACTCTGAGTGGCTTTAGTAAACAGAAAAAGTGAGGAATAGTCTTTGGGATTTTGCGAAGACATCAGCACAATTTTTCTGTTTGTAAGGAACAGCTGGATGTGTGTCAGATTCTTTTCTTTTACTTTACCTAACATCTGCAGTCAAACAGAGCAGCTAAAAAAAAGACATTACAAATTAACACTGGTTTCACATTCGTACACATGGTCAGAATCTGATGGTGATTTCAGTTTTGTGATATGCTTCACATCTACTCAGGTCAGCTTTTACACACAGATTGAAGATTCATACAGTAGAACTGTTTATAGTAAAGCAGCCCAGAATATAGGAATGTGCAAAACATGCCTCAAAGAATCAGGCATGCGATTTTCAGGACTGTGTGTAAGACTGTAGCCCTGTAACTCTAACAAGATATTAACAAGACTCTACTAAAGCAAACACATGGTGATGATATCCTCATCTAATCCAACCATTCTTTTTCAATTAAGATGCAATGGAAGTAACTCAATAGTTAATACAGTACCTTAGTTTTGCTGGTTCTTATACACTTATCTCACAGCCACAAATTAATCACAACATACAAACAGATTGTATCTTTGACTCAGGCAATAACATTTTGAGAGCTCTGTATAGTAAATATATGGGAGTTTTAGTCAGATAAATAAGTGTGGGAAAATGGGTTTGGCCAGGTTTCATATCATCATCTTTTCATTTTTATTAATGACACACAGATGTTATGACATCTTTGTATTCACTGCGTACTGTGAATTAACCCTTTAATGAATTCTAGGACAAAATCCAGATCACATTCTGACAAGTGAAGGTTGATGATGATGTAACAGAGGAAGAAAGAGGGAAAAGTGTGTGAAGAGAGATGGAGAGAGGATTATGGATGGACCAGCCCAGAGCTTAGAATTTAAAATGAATGCTGATTTGGATTATTCACATCTCTTTTATGGCTCCATACTACAAAGTTAATGAAATAGGAACTTTCCATAAATTTATTTTTGCCTTCTCTCCTCATTGTTTTAGATTATATCAATTTATATTCATTATAAAGCTTATGTTTCTTTGCCTATTATCTTTCCATCCAGCCATGTGTTCTGTTTTTCAGACTGCAGTCGACAGAGAGAAGCTGGGACATTGATTAGACATTGACTCTGACTGTACTCATTCAAATATAGAGCAGCTATTTCTAGCATTTTGTGTGAGTGAGACTGCATTTGTGTGTGTGTTTGTGTGTATGTGCAAAGAGCTTCCACTGACTTGAATTTTACAGATTTTAAAGGCACTCGCCCCCACAGACACACTGTCAGTAGACAGCGAGGTGGCAAGGTGGTTTTTTCATTCTGCACGAAAATAGAACACAGCTGTATAACAGTACACACACATGCACAAGGAAGTACACAACTGCAAGAGGAGAGGGAGGCAAGTGTGAGTGTTGAAGCTTAAGCTAACAGGAAACTCAAACAGTCATAATACACAACCAATTCATTAAACAGATGGGCTCAGCTACCTGCAGTCTTCATTTAACACACTTCGTTATGATGGAACCAGTGTGAGCTCCCTGTACTTCCTCCAGTGCCGTCTCTGTAGGCTTGTTATAGAGGAGTTGAGGGACAGCAAACCCAGAGAGACAGTTCACCAAACTGAAAACATTAACTTTTAGGTCGTGACATGTAGCCTTGCAGGAGAGAGAGGGCACGCAGGGGCAGCAGGTGCACATGGACAGACAGGAGTTCGAGCCAGGTGTCGGAGGTTCCCACAGGGGCACAATTTCAAACCCTACACTGCTTTTTACAAAGGCATACAGAAATCATGATGAGTGTCTGTATAACAAGTATTTGCAAGCAATGAAAGCAATAAATGGTGAAAGAATAACAAGGAAAATGTAATATGCACTAGTAAAAAATTATGGCATTATTACATGAAGTGGAGCAGAAGCATATTTGCCTCACACACACTGCAGCACTTTCACTGAGCCTAAAATCAGTTTGTGTGTATGTGTGTCCATCAGTTTATTGTTTTTTCTGTCTGTCAGAGTGGTTGCGTGATAGCTTTTATGCTAGCAAGTTGGAGCTTTGGCAGTCAATACTCAAACTGGGTTCACTTGTGCATATGAGACAGCAAGGGAGAAAGTGTGTGTGTGTGTCCTTGTGTGTGTCTGTGTGCGTGTGCTTGTGTGTGTGTGTGCTGAGAAGGCCGCCTGCAGTAAAATATCCCTGCACCAGCTCCATGTCTGTGAATGTTAGTCATGCCCTGATTTACGTGGCAGTCAACTCTCTATCTGTTTCCTTCTCTGTCGCACAGCGGGTTGCCAGTAGCTGTGTATTGTAGCGTGGTATTAGATGGATCCTCTGTGTTCTCAGCCAGCAGTTTCATGTTGGATGAGTAATATTGCTGGTGTTGTAGGATGGAGTGATACACTGATGAAAACTACTGTGGCATGAGCAAATAAAGCCACCAGTCTGTGCTAAAGCTATAGTATCCGCGTCATATTAAAGTCCCTTCTCTATAAGTGGATTTTTTGAGTCAAATATCCTTAGAACGATTCCTAGAGCATGTGTTTTTGTAGAAATAAGACATAAAAATTAGTGCAGTCCATGTGATGTTCACAGTCCTTCACTCTTGGTGTCCCCTGGTGAAATTCATATTATTGTGGTTGCTGTTGTTGGTATTGTTGTTCAGTCCGCTTCATTCAGTTTGAGTTTCTAAAAATCAGACAGACAGAAAAATAACATATATCCGTGCTCAGTGCACAATACAGACGTTTCTGTTATTTAAAAAAGGTAGAAAGATCATTTTCTCCTTTGACACTTTTTTATTATTTCTGGCAATTGTTGTTGTTGACTATGATCAAGGAAGCACGTAACTGGTAGCCAAGTACAAATCTGCTATAAATATTAGAAACTCGTAACATCAGTTGTTCTGACAGGGACTTTTTAGTTCAAGGCAGCAACAGAAGACTTTGCTTTAATAAGCAGGTAGTAAATTTAGGAGATGCAGATCATGTTATTTGTGTGTGAAGGGGAAAAAATAATGCATTGCATTACACAAAGTATTATGAAACAGTTAAGAGCAAGATTGCTGTCTGCTGATTTGGAGCAGCTGATCTTTGATGGATCGGAGGGCATCACAAAATCTAGGAAATAGATGTTATAAATTGTGCTTGAGTCCAAAATACAGAGAGTTTACCTTGGATTCCTTGGATGGATCCAACTGGATTATGACCAAACTGTGAAAACCAGGATGCATGGGCTCTTTATAAAGACGTGGATGACTGTATAACAGAGTTGGTCATCTTGTGCATACAGTGCTGCTGTCTGTTTCAGAACATATGAAAGCATTTCATCAAAACCTAAAATCTGGATGTAGCAAAGGATTCCCCCGTGCACAGAGAACACTGGACCACAAAGTTTTGGGCCTTACTCTTCGACATATGATCAAGATACTGAAGTTTTATTGACAAAAATGCGGAGCAAAAAAGCTGTGTAAAGGGAAGTGGACATTCTTTGTGAAATTAACAGGGTTTTTTTAGGAATCAGTCTTGAAATTTTTCCAGTGATTGCCAGCCAAGGATGCTGGCTTCCATTGATAACAGTGATGAGAACCACAGGAAACTCTCTGTTTTTAACACTAATACTGACACATATGAGACAAATTTACTCTGGGGTTTAATTGGAGAGTTTGAAATCAGATATGACTCCCTCAAGGGATGTGGTCATCTTTCAGTATTGGTTCTTGTCATGTTCAGAAACATGAGTCTATCTTTTAACTTGACAGATACTCAGCTGCAAGTAAAAGAATGTGCTTAAAGCATACAGGAAAAGCTTGGCAGCCCTCTCTATGTGTGACTTGGTCTAAATGATAAATTAAGTTGTCAAGATTGTTATTCCAACACTGACAACAAGGTTAAATTGTCTCTTACTCTGCTTGTAAGCAGTGCAGCTTTGGTGAGGCGAATCTCACATCTTAGCATCATTAAAACTCAGTACAGATTTCAATAGTCACATGCTTGTCTCTCAGCCTGGATACACATTCATCAGTCAGAGATGACCGCAGAGACATCTGACCTGACGTCAGATGGAGTTAGCTAATCAGAGGAGTGGTATGCATCGATGCGTCATCATCATACACTGTGCAGGAGGCTGAAATGGAGGGCAGCGTGGAAGATTGCTATGAAGTGTTGACAACCAAACACCATCTCCTGGCACTCTAACCTGTGTACCAGACTAAAAACACTTACACCCATCCATCTTTTACTTTCTGGCTTTTGACTTGGTTGAAATTGTTTTTTTATTTTTAAATGATTCTTTGGGGTTTTAAATTTGTTAAAGCTTGTGTAAAATCTTTTTGCCTTTTTAAAGTGTGAAACAAATGAAAAAATCTGAAAATCTGTGACACCATATCAAATTTCTTCCAACGATGTGTTCCTATCCTGTTTCACCAAGAAATACCTCACAGATCAGATGCTAGATGCTCTCAAAAAGCTTTTCATCTGTTTAATCTGGACTTAAACATTCACTCATGAGCTTTTTTCAGCTGTTTTAGTAACAAAGACAATGACATGTTGTTAAAAAAAATAAATAAATGGAATTTGATAATATATTGCTTCCCAAAATTCTTAATGTCTCATTAGTCAGACAACGGTACATGGGTGTAATGCTCAATCAGTAGGAAGTCTTTAAATACCTGGATTTATATTGTCTGTGACCGACAAGAAGAACTAAAATCGCAAATAACTCTAATATGATGAATGAAGCTGACAAAATTAAAGAGGACAGAAATTCTTTGCTCTCTTTACTATTGTAGACTATCAAGCTCCTTTTAGTTCCTTCACTGCTGTTGAAATTAAAGGGATTATACTGATGAATATTTTTGTAGTCAGATGCCAAAATAAGACAGGACCAAAACACTGCAGGGAATCTTGGAATCAAGGACATTAAAATTCATGAAACAAGTAGGTGTCACTGAGAGGCTTTGTGAAGCAGCTGCAGCAAGTTTGCACTGACATCAGCTTAACATTGCCAGGCAGGGACTGACTTCATTATGGCTTGAAAAAGCATAACAGAATTATATTGTTAGACAGAAAGTGAGAAAAGGAATGCAGGAGGACAACAAAACTCCAAGTGAGTGAGTCTGAATGCTGACAGCTACTTTACAGCTTTGTCTGTATGACCACACATGAGCCGTACATGTGAGAATTTTCCACAGCCATAATCATAGCCTGTGTTTGGCTCCAGGCTGAGCTAGTTTGCAACCACAGTTTCTTGTTTGGCAGATGGCAGCTATTGTTCTAGAGGAACCCTCTTCATGTCGTCTGCTCAAGTGCTGGAGACACAAATTTGCATGGTTTCAGAGGAGACAGAGCAGAGTTATCGCACAGCAAATGTCAGCACAGAGGGAAATGAGAGGACATTAGGGCACAGCATCGCCAGGCCTTTTCACTATTATGTAAGAGAGGTCTACGTGGCAACAAAGATCCCTTGTCTCTTTTCTTTCCCCCCTAAACCCATCACCCTACCCCCCCCACCCCCCACCCCTGTTTCTGTCTCCCTCTGCTCTGCTCATATTTCCCTGTCATACTTCCCTTTTGCTTTCACTTTTTTCTCTCCTTTTTTCTCATACTGTGCTCACCATATGAATCAGCTGTTGGCATCACTGGTGCTGAAACCCAGTGTGACCTAGTGTTTCCTCTGAGGAGGATGGATGTACCTGAACGTCGCTTTCATAATCCTGGCACATAAATGAACCACTAATCACCGAAATGACACATGCCTTTCAAAAACTGATTTGAAAAGAGAGTTAAATAACAGAAGTTTTTGTAATAAAATGACATTTTTGTTATCAGATCCTTGGTTCTTATCTGCATATGTACAGCAACTTAAATATAACTAATCTTTAAGTTGCTAAACAATCTATACACTCAGAAAAAGAAATAATCATAAAAGGGACTGTTACATATGGAGTTCAGTTTGCTCATCATGAAGCATACTTTTTACTCAGCCTGTTCTATGATGTCTTCTGTGGCTTTGGGGAGCTTAATGTTCATTAAGGTTAGCCTAGATTAGGCTCAGGTCCTTTGCTGCATGTCAGCTCCTATGGGG
>JAPZDY010000004.1:2211003-2224149 GCA_029783645.1 Ctenochaetus hawaiiensis | reverse complement strand
CCCGTGCAATATTGTGGTGGAACACAAACGAAAATCATCGGAAAAAAATGCAACTTTTTAGCAATTTTCACTGTCTCCCGCAATTTCATCGCAACAAATACGCGTAAAACATCGCAACTTACATCACAATTTTTTAGAAAAGCTGCCGCGAATTCAGGCATTTTAGGCCGCAAAAATCATGAAAAACGCCTGCGAAATCCTGGAGGGACTGAAAAGGGTTAAAAGTACAATGATTAACTTTCATATTCTAGACAAGAACTGTCATATATGAGATGCAGTCTGCAGGCTATCTGTAATATAAGGGATATTTTCCTCCTCTCTGTCTGATAAAAGTCTCCATTGACCACAGAACACTTATTCTGTAAACAAAAAGAAAAGCTGAGTCATGCAGGATCAGACTAGCAAAACCTAAATCCCTCTAATTAAACAGAACATGAACAATTATGCCCTCAAGTCTTGCAGTCACTGATGAGCAACTGCAGCTGCCTTGATTGTGTGAGGTTGTTGTTGTCGCCTGTGTTTTCAGTAAACATGCAGAGCTCGTTCGGGTTGGACAGAAATCTAAACAGCATGCATAACCGGCTGAACTAGGAAAAGCAATATTATTTACAGCTATGTTGAAGTTTAATCACCAGAGACAGGGCAAGTCGATGATGTCATTGTTCTTTTATTGAACTTCCCACAGACTTAAGTTATTATGTGTCACCTAAAAAGGCCCTTTGTTCTCACTGGTTTAGACTTTTGACCCATACATTTTTACGTTAATCTCTTGCCTTCTGGGGCTGTGGAAATTATCACACCTGCCTGCTCTTTTATGACCTGTGGTGTCACCAAACATCTCACAGTCCCAAATCTTTTTAATGTGATGACTGTATCACGATTTATGCTGGGCTCAGACAATATAGTAGCACAATCCTGTACTCATAAATTAGTTCTGGGCATAACAGCTGATCATTTTTTTTCATGTAGTGTATCACAGTGGATGACAACCTACATTGTCATCCTGACAAAAAAAAAGCAAAAATATGAGCACGTTAGAATTTTTTTTGTCTTCGACAGTAATTTCTATGATGCATTGACCTACAGTTATCAGAAGGGGCGCAGAAACTCTACTGTGCTCAACTGCAAACAAAAGAAGAATGATGGTGTTGGTGCTGTGAGAGGATACTTTGACACAAAAGGAGAATTATTATTGCATTTTCTTTCTGTCTGAGGTTTTTCCAAACACATTGCCATTGTTTGTTCACATTCTTCTTTTTGAAAGTCTTACTCTAGCACCCACTGAAAGGTGACATCACAAACATCACCGAAACAGATTTGATTTTTCTCTGTCGTTGCCTTCTCTCCCCTCTTTGCTTTCACTCTGTGTTATGCTATGACTGCATGATCGGCCTTCCACAACACTGGAAAACAGAATAACGTAACCTTTGTGCACACAACAGCAACAGTTAACTTAAACCTGGGGTTCCTACAAATGAACCCACACCCAGAGCTTGTTTCTCCTCTGTGATTTCCAGACTCCGGAAAATGGTACAGCTGAGAAACGCCCACCTGTGCCAAAGGCCACACCCACACCCCGTGCAGCTGCCAATAAGAATGGATCCTCTGCAACTGCTGCAAGTAAAACTGCTAGTACGTGCACACAAACACACAGACTCAAAAAGCACCTACAGTATCATGATTTCTGTCATATCTGAAGTGTCTGCCCTCTGTACCTGATTGTGTAAAATATAACACTATTGTCTGTGACAGTATCTCTACTCTGCTTCAGCTGGTTCATAGTGTTGCCGGTTCAGCTTGACCTCTTCTACATAACCTAAACTCGCTACAGTAGCTGAAAAAATGACTCACAATGTAGTTTGGCACCACTCCAGGCAACGAGCTAACTGAACTGCTTCCATATGTTACACTTAATCAGATTCAAGAGCTGGCTTTTGAAGACGGCAGATTGGTATTTTTATCTCCACATCACAAACAGTATCTCACCTCTCTAAGCGAGGGAGCTATGACTCAGTCAGAGCCCTGTTAGTCAAACAGGCTTTCTGCGTTTTGTGCACCCTGAGAGAATATGATTCATTCACCCAGTTTGCAGGGATGGGTGTTATGAACTGCAAGGTGTCTGTTTTCAGTCATCTAGATCATGATCCTATCCAGGTCAAATGTAGGGCAACTGGACTTGGTTGTAGATGCTTATAAACCTTGTGCGTCTCATACAAGAGGCCTCTCCAGCTCCAACAGACTGGTGCAGAATCCCAGGTTTTAACCTCTGTGGAATCTTTATCAAGGTCATTGATACCTCTATTTCTCCAGTGCTCTTTGCTGTTATAATTACTGATGTTAGAGACACTGGAGTACCTGAGGTGTAAGTAAATAAATAGAAAAAACATTGTCTCCTCAGAAGGGATCAAAGTATAGCTTTGCTGGTGGATAAAGGCCATTAAACCAAAGGTGTGCAAGTGTTTACCCATTTGTAAAATAACATTAAATCTGTACTCCATCTCGACAGGGTTGTCCATTTCTGCTCAGCCTGATCAGCAGATCAGCTGATTGCCACCACAGCTTGACCTCAGGGGTTGTTGTTTTCTTCCTTTTGAACAAACCCCTGAGCTCCGCACCCCCTCAGCCTGGTAGTACCGCCTATATTAAAATGAACTGGAGAACTTGCATTTGACTTGCTTTGAATGGGCTCTAGTGTTGTAGACACCCTGAGCTTAGTTTACCTCTTTGATTAAGAGGCAAAATGTTTTCAAGTATCTAAAAGTGAGTTGATTTGTGCTCAAGTCAATCATCTTTGGTTACTGCAAGGTCCATTTAGGTCAGTTTTTAGTTGCATGAGTAAACTTCATTGCTTTTTGGACTTGAAAAGAGCAGTTTGGTTAGATTCAGTAACTCTCCTGGCACATGATGGAAGCGTTACATAGACCACTGCTTCATCAACATGATGGACAAGCTGTCACACCTCCATAAACAGTAAAATGACTCATGCCATTGGGTGCCCATACATCTCCTGTTACAGTTAATCAATCAGGAACACTCACAACTAGCTGTAGCATTTTGTAGGTATCAACTGTGGAAATCTCGACAATCAGATATTCAGTCATTAACAGCCAGCCTGTTTTTTTCCTTTGATTTCAGTAGACAAGTAGATGACAAACTCTTTAAACCTTTTCAATTTTTTCTCAGTGCCAGTGCAACATTTTACATTTTTCCAAATATTTCTGTTTCTTGGTCACATTCGAGCACAAAAACACTTCAACAAACTGACAGCCATGATGTATCACCTTATAAATTTGTAAATTAAGTGTCACTGTTCTGGCCTCCAAAAACACATGAGAAAAAAAATGTCTGGCTCTTTAGCTGCATTATGTTTGTTGTTTTTACCAGCCACTTGCTAACTTGATCTCGTGATTTGTACTGAGCAGGTAGTGCACAGTGGGTTAGAGTTCTGCGAACTGCTGCTGCTGCTGAGGGCACTTAAGATAAAGAACATAATAAAAGGGCTGTTAAACCAGCACAAGGTGCTAAGGAGCCCAAAAGCTTCAAAACCTTGTATCATTGTTTATGTGAAAATATTGGTCAGTGGGGTGATCTTGTCCTGTTAAAGTGACAAAAAAGTTTACAAAAGCAGTGTCAGAGCAGTAAGATACAAGCTGCATGTTGCTACATTGGATTCATCCATAAAATCTGACACTGACACCTCAAGAACTTTGTGCACAGTCTCAACACATGGCTGAACTGTATTTTAGATGGCGACACAACTCTGGTTGAGGCTGCAAGTAGTATGTGTCAGTCAAATGTTTCTAGGCTTGTGAGTGCCTGCATTTTCTGCTTTCAGCGAACAAGAATGACAAGACTGAGAACAAGACAGGAGAGACCAAGAAACCCAAGACTACAGGTAACAGACTAAGACAAAGATGCACTGTCATATACAGAAAGATTTATATGTTTCAGTGTTCTTTTCCTGAAGTCTGTATGCCACTAGAATAATATAAAGGGTGAAAGATAGAAATCTATACTTGGTTTACTATCTACAACTTTTGTGCTCACGCTGTATGGATCAATAAACTGATCACTTTGGGGAGCTCACGCTACATATAACCCAGAACAGCAGCTTAGTTTTGTCAATTTTAATAAAGACTATTCAAATAATAGTGAAACCTTAATATTGTTGACAAAAAGAGAGAGTAAGCAGCTTTACTTGCGTTTTCTCTTAAAGCAAAGAGAAAAAGGAAAAATATGGGACAACACTTGTCTGGGAGACATAGTCATTAGGATCTGTCTGTTCTGCAGTGAAGTTCAGTGTCATACTCAGTCTCAAGCAAGACTTCTGTTAGTGACAGTGAGTGCAAAACACCACTGCAGTGATATTTGAACCAGCTTGGTGTAGTGTTTGACCGATACTTTGGCAGCAGCAGTATTTGGGATTCTGCTCACTAAACTTCTCAAACTTAGAAGCAGCCAAAATTTCTGACATGGAGGAATCCATTTGACTCAGATTATTGATTCTTCAGGAAGTCAATCAGACATTTAAACCCCCTTAACAGTGCACATCAAACAACAGCCAACCCTGCAGATGTTTTTCAGGTTCTAAAACTATTTGGAGGGATCAAGTTAGAGAGACGCCAGGATTAAGTTAGGGACAATACATGTAGTAACCATCACCATATCATGTTGGATGTGTCCCTTTACATTTAAGCATGAAACTGTATGTTGACATGTAACAGTACATCAGTAATTAATACTGAGATCCCAAGCTCTTCTTCTCTCTTTACATTTTATGATAAGCACAGTAGCTATTTTAGATGTTTGTGATTGATGAGATAATAAACAGCTTTGCTCATATAAACCCCATGAATCATTATGTCTAAATACCACTGATGTTCATTCGTTACATACTTTACAAGTAAAACAGAGGTTGTTTTGACTGGTGTTCATTTTTCAGTAGTCACATTTAAGAACTATAAACAGAAAGTGTTTTGTTTTGAATATTTTGCAGAGGCTAGAGACACCAGAGGGGCACTATTTTCCACAACCAAGCAGCATCTCTCCATGCTGTTCCCTGACTGAATACTAACGCTGAGTTACTGTTTTTTCTTCTGTCTGTAGCCCGTCCTCGCCCGCCCTCCACCACCACTCCTGCTACTCCAGCTGCCTCCACTAATGGTGAGGCCAGCTCCACTCACCGCCGCCGGGTCATCACCAAACCCCCCGTGCCCAAGCAGACCCCAATTGAGAAGAAGCCACCGGTGCCCCGTGCTCCTCGAACTCCACGACCCATCAACGCTCCAACACCTGACCTTAAGAACGTCCGCTCCAAGATCGGATCCATTGATAACATCAAATACCAGCCTGGTGGAGGAAAGGTAGGACAAACTAGACAATACTGTTTTGTAAAGTCAATGAATAATTAAGAATAGTAATTTACCTGTCAAATTTCCTGAAATGCTGTAGAATGATTTTTATGTATCACCAAACTGATTTGGCACTGGCTGGTTTGTATTTCAAATAGCTGCAATGTGCTGTACATCATCATTACATATTTTACTCAGAGGCCCTTCTACAATGGGACCCAATGGCTGCCAGAGTAATGCTTATTAATTTTTCCTCCAAAGTTAATCGTGTTGAATCCAAATTAACCTGCTAGCTTCAATTCCTGTGCTGCTGCTCTACATAGTCTAATCTAATAACTACTTCATAATAACCATTATTTACAATTATTTGACAAAATAATCATAAATACAGTTTAATGACAGCAGCTGTACTACATGATTAGCCATAATGATATATAAATGAAGAATCACACTGAGGAGAAAGAGGTCTGCTAATGGCACACTGGCCACTACCATGACTGAGCAGGTTTCTATGGAGGTTTTTATACCAAAATTTCAATAAAATGTCAGACAAAAAGTTAAGTGCAACACACATTATCATTGGTATTTCCTTTTTATTTATGCACTGACTGTGTCAAAGTAAGAAAAATGACTAGGACAGAAGGAAAGTACATTATTTATTTTCTGTCTATAATGATGGAATGATTTGGAGGATTTTGTTTTGTTTGTTTTTTTTTGTATTTTTAGTTTTTATCATGCAGGATTTTTACATTTTATATAAATTACATAACACAGAAAAAGTAGTGAAGTTAGTGATTTTAGTGTCAGCAGGTAGGAAGCACAAAAGTAGAAGTGGATTCATGAAGAATTGTGAATGTAGGTCACAGACTCCATATATCTGATGCAATGTCCATGTGTTTTGGACTGATAACTAAAACCAACAGAGGATCGCTGCATGCTATGTCACTGAGCATGTACACAATACACTAAGTTTGGTAACATTTTAACAGTGTCATCATCCCTAAGGTAGCACAACTGCAGCTTTTAAGGGATGAGACTGAGGGGAGTAATGGAGAGGGGAGGACATATCCTGTTTGCAAGAATGCTCAATTAAAAATTTGTAATCAGTTCAAATGAAAGAGGGAATGAGATGCCACCTTCCCATTATCTGCATGGTTAACACACATATCTGCAGCTCCTCATTTAACAAACAGCACATTCCATACCATACAAAATCCCATATGATACACAAATACCTCAGCTCAGCAGTGTAGACATTCAGTTTATAGAGGTCATGAAAATAACATGCCAATATGTCTTTCTCTTTCGCTGTTTTTGCTCCTCCATTCATCTACCTTTAAATCATCTTAATTCCATTTCCTTCCATCTCTTATCTGTCGATTCAGCTCTACATACAGAACATTCACTGGTTACCATTACCTAATGCTGCCATGTGACCTTTGTGTTTCACACTCCCAGGTACACCGGTCTCACAGTATCTCAGAGTAACCTGCCACCTGCTGTAACACAGACAGAGTGACTCTTGAGAAACAGCAAAAATTATCGCTCTTTATCGAACTGTGACAAAGGTACATAGCATGCCATGAACTGACATGACTCAGACTCAGGCTGCTTGTGTTTGTCCCTCATAGATTAGTTATAGTGTATCTTAGGGAAAAGGAGCTCTGAATTATAAATATCATCTGCTCTCTGTCTGCTCTGTAATTTGATACAATGCCCTGTTATTTGACGTGATCCGTTTTACTCTTTTTCTATTCCTACTGTATTCTATTTCATCAAACTATAGCCTCAAATTATAGCCACCCATCTATAAAGCTCACCCATCAACATATAGCTTGCACATTGTCAATTTCAAGTGTCAGATGTATTTTTGAAATCGTTAAGTGAGTCAAGCTAGCTGTTTCCCCTTGCTTCAAGTCTTTATGCTAGACCAAGCTAATCAGTTCCCAGGGCTAGTTTTAAGGGCAAGTCCATTGGTTTTGCTTGTTTTAGGGCTTTATATCATCCTTTAACTTCCCAGTAATACACCCTATGTATTCAAATCAAAACCTTAAATTTGGTCAAAGTTCTAAAGTATTTGTAGCACCAAAATGCTTTTGTCCCCAAGTTCTTCCTGAAATGTTTTACCACTTGAATTACTTGATGCAGGTCTCTGCATGAGGATGGTGCAACATGTAAAACACCCTAGCGTGCCTAATGTGATCTCCTGTTCGTGACTGAGAGCTGCAGGTCAGGTCTTTGTGTCTCCAAGGGTTACACACACAGACATGTGCCGAGCAGACAGCTGGCCACAGAGCACAGTATGCTGCGTTTGTTTCAGCTGAATTCACATAAAATCCGTCAATGCAGCAGCTTACCACAGAATTGTTTTTGTGTTGTAGAACATAACCACCTTAAAACAAGCAGAAAGCAATGTTTTATTTCCCTGATTTATTGCTTTGCTCGTGCTCATGCCCCTCCTTCTCTACATTTATTCTGTATTTCTCACTTGGCCACTGCTGTCTCTCTCATTGAGCAAGGTATTTTGCCTTTTTTTTTTAACCGCAACTGAAAAATCCTGCATAAGAGTCAATAATATCAAAGTTATATATAAAAAAAACAAAGTTAGTATAATTAGATCATTATCATCGTCTTCCATCTCAAAGCTCAAATCTCCCAAGCTTACATCATCAGAGCTGCAACCTATGTCACTGTCACAGAAAATAAAGAGGATGGCGATGGTTCATAAGAGTTAGCATTCCACGGAGACTGCTATTATATCTTAGCTAAAAGGCATACCAAGACCCGCTGATAGAATTAATACATTTTTTTCCGTTATACATTACATTGGGCGGTGCTGCTATGTGTTTCTTTAATTAAATTTGGAAAAAAAAGTGTTTCCCAGTGTTTCTGGTCTTAAAGCTGTGCTCAGCCAACCGTCTCTTCTAGCATCGTATTTAGCAATCAGTCAGTCATGAAATTTTCAGTAAGAAAAAGTGTTGCAGAAATGTTAAATTATTGTATTAATTCTTAATTATATTTACTGAGTCCCTCTATTGTTTTGGGAGGGAGTTGGGTCATTCCTTGCCATGAACCTTTCCATTTGTTTGTATGTTTTCCTGTTTTTTCCATTTGTTTGTCTGCTCTGCGTTTTACTGTATATGTTGATGTAAATGTTTGCTAGTGGAGCAGATGTAATATCTCTCTTTTCTCTAAAACAGATACATTTCCATCTATCTTATTTTAAAATGATTCTGTCAAATCTATCCATATTCCATTAGCTGTCTTCTACCTTGCAAACTGTTTAAGATGTGTCATAGCCTGCACAGACTCCATCTTTTTATGTTTATCCAGGGAAACAGCATGCAAGCTTCTCTTTAGCAACACCATGTTTCATATTCACCGTCATTCTTCGTTTCCTAAACCTGCATCATTTCAAACTGATCACATGGCTGTTACATTTAAATACACTTTAGAAAATTAGTTCTGGTTACCTCGCCAAATGGTTCTGTGAAAATGACCTAATCACATCGTCCCTGTACAACAACAGAGCATTCTGCAGGGAAATGTTGGAGAGTCTCAGATTGTTAACATGGAACTATAATCTGTTGGCACTATTCACCTTTTTCAGGCAGATGCACTCTATTTATCAGTAGTGGGTCTGTTCCTGCTGTGTCCTCTCCCCTCACTTTCAAAGGCATGCTCCTACCTTTTTTTCTGTCTGTCAGAATGAAGCCACTTAACACATACAAACACATTACCACCCTGTATCACAAAAAAAGGCACTTACTCGGTCAGTCTCCGGTTAAATGAATATTAGTTTGTCCTTTTATGTATTTTACTGTATTTTTCATTCAACAGGTGTTTTTTTGTCTTACAACCTTTCCATCCATTGTATTTAGGAATTGGGAATTGAACAATAGCAAATACTCATGAAATGTGACATTTAATCTGTTGTTTACTGGTTGTTGTTGTGATTGTTTGTATACTTTCTGCACAAATATTTGTTTTGCTGTTGTCACTAACAAAGGACAGACTGTATTTTATTGGTACTAATCAACTGCAATTCATTGTCATATTTCAAAAGGTGCCATTATCCATCTGATACAGTACATCATGACTGACAGTTCTTCAAACATATTTAAACATATCTGTTTATTTTCCTACCATTTGATTGGCCCACAATTACATTTAACATTATATTGACCCTACTTGGTGATACTTAATTGTTTCATTCACCTGCACATTTGAGAATGTGAATATGAACTAAAAATAGGCTTCGCTTGCTTCTTTTGGATCCGTGCTGTCATATTACCATACAACCTTATGCATCCTTTTTGTTTGGTTATTTTTATTCTTTAAAACTCAATTTAATTGGTCCAGCGCCTAAAGTACACATTCACCATCCTTCATTTTATCAATTTCCATGTCCCATCCCTCCACCTGCTCATCCACCCTGTTGTGTCGTGGCGTGTAGTTGGTTGGAGGTTGTATTGACCAGGGGGTGCTTGTCTCCCCAGGTCTCCTCCACCCAGAACAACAAGGCATCAGACACCTCCACCCCTGCCGCCAAGGCCAGAGTGAGTCCCTGCCATCTACATCCTCACACACAAGAACATCCCACCTTCTCTCACCACATAGACCGTCCATTCTGCATCCATCCAAGACACACTACACCCCTGCTGTTTATGCCTGTTAACACTTATGAAGAAATATGAGAATATCACTCCACAATGCAATTTCTACTTTAATACATCATGACTTATTACCAAAAAGCAATTTTCTGAAAAGCTAACTAAAAATAAACATTTTCAGCTGTTTTACTGTTTTCACATGAACAACTTAATCAACATACGCAAGAAATTGTTGGTTTTATTTAATGTTACCTGTGCTGGACAGTGGACATTCAAGCCACAAGTAGTTATTATAGGTTACTGGCATATTGAATTTCCCTTCTTTACTCAAGATTTTCAAGGGTCATTATATTTAAGCTGCAACCCATTGCAAATAGGAAGTCATTAGTTCTTAACATGTAGTCATTACTCACAATCTAAACTCGTTCTAGTGCATATACTCAGGAAAACATGGATGCTAGCAACAAACTAATGTCTGTATGGCAACTTCACCAGTCCACTTTAAAAGAGACTGGAGGTAGCACTGTACGCTTGCTAAGACTTCTATTAAACACAAGTCAGCTTAATAAAAAATCGAATACTATTTTTTTTTATACCAAAGCACAATCACTACCTAAAGTTGAAATATGAATAAAAGATTATTCTGCTTTTTGGTCACTGCATGCCCTGCCACATCCCAGTGACCAGCAGCATAACTTAATTGTGATTGGCTCTTGTACAAATTTTTTTTCCGTCCCTCTTGCTTATTCAGCTCTCACATGACTACTAGGGGCGTCCAGACTCGCTATGTCAGGTGTCCGGGACAAGGACATACTTAAGTGGCCTATTAGACCCTCTGTACTGACTGCACAAAACTCTCACTTGAAATAAGTTGTCATTGGATATGTTAAGCTTTTGTACTACTGAGAAGCCTACAAGTGGCCAGAATGTTGCAGGAGAGAAGAGGAGAGTCACAGTGTTGCCACTAGCACTCGCTTCTTATCAAATTCTGAGACTCGCTCTCAGCCCTCGTGCCAGGGTGAACAGTATGAGTTACCTAATGCCTACCACAAGGATCTGTCTCTTCCATGCAGCTCAGTGGGTCCCTGACAAGGAAGACAACAGGGAGGACATACTTGATGAGTCAGTGGTGTTGGCTCATCCTTCCTCTAAAAAGGGTCCCTATCAACAGGAGCTTACTTAATAATTATTGAGAAGCTTGGGAATATGTGATGAAAACCTTCAGTGCTAGCTACAATGTATTTACAGAGACATCTCAACCCCCTTGCCCCTTTTTGCCCTGAACGGCCTGATGAAGGAGGAAGGGTTGTCTTGGGTGCATTGCAAAAGACCTGTACCTAAGCCTTGAATATGTGGTTCCTCTATTGATATGTAGCCTGAGTTGAACTTTCTTTCCCTGCCACAGCTGGAAGAATCTGTTGCCAGTCACCTGTGCCTCTCCTTGACCATGGCTAAGCTCTGGCTTTTATCCAAGCCTTGAGGGCTAACTGCTAGTTAAGCCAAGAAATACAAAATTGAAGGCCAGGCGGCAATGCTAAATAATGTGTGCCAGCTGGCAGCCTACCAACCCCTCCTCCAAAGCAAGAGAGAAGGAAATGCTACCTCTGAGACTTATGTGAAGGGGCACAGGGCAACGGAGTTCTACCTCACTATGGCTAAGGGAGGGCAGAAAATTTGGGACATGTCATGGGGTTTTTGGTCCTCACTCTTCTGCATTTGTAACTAAACTTAAGGTATGTCCGATACTATTCTTTGCTGCCCTACAACAAAAGGGTCTTTCACCATCTACACTCCCTGTGTTGTGTTTGATAGCAAGCCCCAAAGGTAACCATGTTGTGGGCCTTGCTGTTTATTGGTTGTACACTAACCCAAATCTTCTTTTGACTTTCTGAACTAGATTACAGTCCTGAATGCTATGACAATGGCGCCATTTGAGCCTCTAGAGGAAGCATGTTTTTAGCCTTGAAAACTGCCCTGTTAGTGACAACAGTTTCATCAAAAATGGTGTGAAATTTGGCAGTTTTGTCTGTGCAGGAATCTTATCTTAGATCCTCTCATGATAATTGGAGATCTGTCCCAAGATTGTTATTGATTGGTTTATATCCAAGGTCATTAATATTAGCATTTTGCCCCACATTTCAGTATGAGGAGGATGAAAGGTTACATACCTCATGTCCACACAGAGGCATTATGATGCTCTAAATGACTATTTATCTGTTATAGGTCCCAGACAGAAGGCAAAACCCTCTCAAAAGAGTGTTTTGTCAAATTGGATAGTGGAGACCATGTTGACAAAGGGTCCTAAATTTAAATGTTACATGTAGGAGTGACAGTAGCAAAAAATCATGATCAAATAACTTGATTGGTTTAGTAATTTAAGTTGTAATGCAACATCTAGCTAAAGTTAGCTAGATTTGGCACTGTGGCTCAGTGGTTAGCACCACTGCCTCCAACAAGTTGCTGGGTTTGCATGTTCTGCTTGTGCTTGCTAAGGTTTCATCAGGCTGCTTCAATTTTCCCCATGATCCAAAAACCTCCAATGTATATTGAGATTCAGTCTGGCTAAGACCTGGAGTTTGTTTCCATGCCAAATACAGTGGCCAACAAACGATAGGTTGACTGCAGAGAAGAAATGAGTCACCTTGTGGTACCCTGAAAATAAAAAAACAAAAATGAAAACAGAGATTAAATTTAAAAGAGCAACAGCACATCCAGTATGTCAAGCCATTCCATCACACACAAAGCACTTTTTGTGGATGGGAAGCCAGTAAGGGATTGTGTGTTTGCAGCTGCTTTGTGACAACCTTTGTTTTAGGTCATCCAACATGGGACAAAAATGGAAAAGAATAGACAGAATATTCTGTGTCCTGCTTCGAGTCATGGGTTCCTGTTTCAAAGATAAAAGTGTAAGATTAAGCAGTGCTGACAAAACATGTATCAAGTTTCTGGTAATGCATTGCTAAGTGGCAGCCTCTCGGGCTGAAAAATAAAGACAACAAGGTCCAAAAACTGTGGTGCCTCAAATTGCCACCTGAGGATTCCTCCAAAAGGGAATCAGATCCCATATGGCGAAGTATTAAAATGCTCAAATATAAAGCAGAAATATGCCCTGCGATAGACTGGCGACCTGTCCAGGGTGTCCCCTGCCTTCGCCCTAAGTCAGCTGGGATAGGCTCCAGCCC
>JAPZDY010000004.1:2198955-2210903 GCA_029783645.1 Ctenochaetus hawaiiensis | reverse complement strand
AACTCCCATGAATTAATTTTTAACTTTCCCCGCCCAATGCGCCACCGGCGGACGGCGCAAAGTGTAAGATAGGGCCCTTAGTGTTGCTTCATAAAAATCCTGGCATACTTGCCACTATGTCACATGTACTCAGAATTTTTTGCTTTAGTCTTGTATTCTCAGATTTGTGGGGTATTCTGCAGGGAACAGCAACAGGCTATTTAAACCTAAAACCTTAAAGGAATATCTTTTATTTTCCATACTAATATATCAGGTGCTTTCAGTTGCATTTCGCGTAGAACAGCATGTGTTAACAACAACTCACTGAATGTCCATATTGTGTTGCATGTGCTATGTCTCCTCTTCCAGTGTTTGTCCTGTACTTGTTCAGTTTTGGTCTAATCTGTTTATTGAGGCATTCTTTTAAATTTCAGAGGCTGGACACACCTGGTATCAGCATTTAGCCAAAAGTGGACAGTTATGTGTGTTCACATATGACACTACACATCATCTCAACATGTGTCTCAAGTTACTAGTTATTATTGTATCTTACATCCATTTCTATACAAATAAACGCCCACATATTTCCTTTTGAAAAACCAAATGTGTTGTTGTGAACAAATGGTCCAACATTAGAAGCCAAAATGCGGGGACAAACAGACATATTTCTTACACATAGCAAAAAATAAGCTAATGCATAACCTTTGTCAGATTTATTAGAAGGTCTGAATAATTAAAAATTTGTCATAGATAGCACTTCACAATGTTTAGTTCAAGTTTCTCCTACTGCAGTGATTCACAAACTGGCATGTTTTTTTAGGAGTCTTAGGGCAAAAAATAAGAAGAATATATTGGCTACTGTTTACAAAATTTGACATGTTGACAGTAAATACAATGTTGTCTTTAATTAAAATAATTTAACATGATGAAATCTGGTCAAACAGCTACTAATAGTTTGCAGGTAAAAGGACACAAAAGTCTCACATACAGACACTTTTATTTTCAAAAGGCAGCATGAGGTAGCCAACAGATGGGCACAGTAACAAAGTGATGTTTTTACAAGGAAAAAAACAACTTAATGTATTGCATTTAATAGTAAAATTTCGACACAGACAATACAAATAATTAACAAATTACCTTAGCTAATACACAAAGTTCATAGTTCCTTTAGTTGAAGCAGATGTAAGACAGCAGTTATTGAGTAGGAAGTCCTTCATACTGGCCCAGGACGCATTTATGCGCACTCCCCTGAAAGAATGGGGACATATGAGTCCAATGTCACCTCTGAATGAAGTTTAGGTAACCGGATCTTGAGACGCATTGAATATGAATTGGATGCTTCCACATCTGTACTTAAAACTGTCCACTTTTAGTTGATTCATTCGCAAATCATGTTAACACTGGTATGCACAGCCTCTCAGTCAGTATCCTTTGGTGCTTCTGCATACATTTTATAAGAATTGACTAATTTTTCCTTCAAATTAATCGATTCGATTAGCTGCAGCTTCATTCTGAATTACTATGTTTACATCGCATAATATCTCAAAAACATTTTTACAGTTCCATGGTCTGAAACAAAGCAGACAATCACTGAACTCATGTATAGGGGGAACCATTTGAATAATAGTATCTCTTTCCTACTTACAGAGCAAGGATACTCTGTTTCTGTTCACTTAAGCTGCCAGCTGATCTGCTCTTCTCTGCTGGTCTCGTTTGTCTGCCTGTCAAACCTGTCTTTTTTCTTTCCTTCTTCTTTCTTTTCCCTCTTTATCTCCTCACTCCCTTGCTTGTCTGTGTGTCCACCTGGCTGTCTTTAGGTTCAGATAGTGCACAAAAAGCTGGACTTCAGCCATGTCACGTCTCGCTGTGGCTCCAAGGACAATATCAAACATGTCCCTGGAGGTGGCAATGTAAGTACTGCTGGAACTAGAGGCAGACTCTGATCAGGGTGGATGCGTGTCATTGTTATGCTAATTCAGCCTCATTCTGGCTGTCTTGCTTAGAATCGTGATCAGGCAAAAGTCTCCTTGTTATCCTAGCAACAAAAAAAATATTGTCATAAAGGGTTAAGACAGGAATTTGGATGTATCTCATATCTCTTTCACCCCATGTATGTTAACAGAAACAGGCATAGTTCCTTAGGCATCATCACAATGAAAGTTTGACCATTACTCAATTGTTAAATCAGGCTAAATCCAATCCCCATTTGACACACTGGGCCCTTGTTTAAGCAAACATGAGAAGCTCTGATACTTTTTGGAAAGAAATTAAATCTAATTTAGCATTATTGTAATGTCTCAATCAATCTTTTTTCTTTTTGTATCCACGATCAAGCTACTGCTCATGGATTAAGAAAATATAATTTGATTGTTTTCTTAAGTGAATATCCACTGAGGCTAGAAAAGCAATTCGAGTTTCACCACAACAATTATTGTTTTAAATTTAATTTTTTTTTCTTTAAGTAAATAAAATGAATGCATTATGTCTATCACATGTATGGCTCCCTCTGTTTGTATTTTGGATTGATTTTATTTTACGTGAACTGACCACAAGTCCTTCTACCCACCCCTCCAGACCTGCTGCATCATCACATTCCATCTCTTGGCTGCTTTCACAATCACCACTTTGCTGTCTTAGTTTAGCTAAATGAAATGCAAAAGGTTTTATGGAACTGGCCTATTTCTATGTGGGGTTGAAAAAAAGCTATAGGCTGGACCAATTAAAGGTAACAATTTATCAGCAACTGTTGAGTTTTGTGGATCCTGGAGTATTGTTCTAATTTATGTAAACTGTTGCTCTAAACTGGAGTCATTACAGCAATAATACAGCTTACAGGAATTTTAATCATTTACAAAAATGTATAACTCTAAAATGCACATCTGACTGTGAAATGTGGATTTCAAACAATTCTCATATCAAATCAAATTAACATTTATTTCTGTTTTATCAATGTCAAAAAAGTCACATTTCCTTGGATTTGTTCCCACAATAGATATTCATATTATTCTTTACCTTGTCTTGTCCATTTTTGCAATTACATTATGTGAACTGTAGTTTTTATGTAACGGTGTTTTACATGTAAATGTAAAACAGCACATGTACAGCACATGTAAATATGTATTCCAAAGCATGTTGCATGTAAAGTAACCAATGCAAACCAACACAATCTGACAAGTTATTAATACTGTGAGACAAGAGTTTTGTATAAATCTCCCAGCAATGTACTGTAACAGAATACAATGGTGTAAGAGGTAATATGTGTAAGATCCAAAATACTTGTTTTTAGGTTGTAAAATCAGGTTCAGTATATGTAAACCTGTCAGCTGCCTCTAATGAAGGAAAGCTCTAATGTCAATCGGGCAGTCATCACTTATCAGGTTTTGTTTGTTAACAAAAATTGAACAGCACTGAGGGTCAGTGCTCCTGTCTGTTATCAAAAAAGAAAGTGTATGACTGATTTTATCACACAGTTTAAATCCATCAGTGCCAGCTGCTGTCAGACTAACCATTATTACTCCTTGTGATCCTAAGCACACATTTCAACAATGTAATGACAATCTAGTAGCTGCCTTTTCCCATCCTCAAAGTATGGCTCAGTGCATCCACACAAACTGAACATTATTTACTAGCTTGTAAAAAAAGGACACCATCTTCGACATCTATCAAACATTTAGCAGGTCAAAGTAGAGAACACAGCAGTGGGTAGGGAGTGCAGCATTTACTGTAATATAGCCATTCTCCCATATAATCCATGTTATTGTACCCAGGGTCATTCTCCTCTGTAAATGCACCGAGTGCATTATAATGGAGAACAGTGATTTTCTAAACTGGATCAAGTGGACGCTAAAGCAAAGATGTATTGTATTTGATGTGGCCTTTTCATGAGTTATATTAGTTATAAACAGGCTACATTAGAACCTTTCCTCTTTCTCAGGTGCAGATCCTGAATAAGAAGGTTGATGTGAGTAAAGTGACATCCAAATGTGGCTCCAAGGACAACATCAAGCATAAGCCAGGTCTGTCTTACAACCTCTGTCCTCCTCTACTGTCCTCTATTTCACTCCATGTTGCTCTCAAACTAACCCTTTCCTCCTTACTGCAGGTGGGGGTGATGTGAAGATTGAGTCCCATAAGCTAAACATCAAACCTAAGTCTAAGGTTGGATCCATGGACAACGTGGGGCCAGGCAACGGGCAGACTAATGGGCACAAGGTCAAACTTTACAAAGTATACTGTCTGCTAACAGACAGGAAACTTATCTGGTTCTGCTGAGTCACTGTGCTTTTACTGGCCATCACCACTAGATGGTGTGGTGGCATGAGGTAGTAAACTATAAAAGGCATTGTGTTTTGTGTGTGTGTGTCTGTGTGTGTATATGTATGTGTCTGCCCTTGTGCATCTATATTTGGCTACAGGAGGAGAAATCGGACAAGACATCTTCATCCCCAAGTGGCGGCCCAACAACAGGACCAGCAGGTGTTGCTAAGGCAACAGCACCAGGTGGTGTTGCCAAGGAGAATGGGGTGAAGGAGCCCACACCCACTCCTTTTGGGGGAGATGGATTGAGGGAGCCCCTCAGCATAGACAAACGCATCACCGAGACAAGTGGGTAAAAACAGAGATGTCAGTTTGAAAGGAAATGAAATGCTTGATTGTGGCTGTCTGACCATTAGCTGATCTCTGCCACCCTCACTTCCTGTTTCCTGTTGTCAGGCTTTTCATTCTTGCATGGCACAAATGCAATTCAGAGTGATAAATCTTTCAGATAAGATCTAACAAAATCAGGCTTCTCATTTATTGCAGAGAATGTGGGTTGGTTGGCTGAAATCACAACGTGCACTTGGAGATTTTATCAGCTCTGCTTAGCTACTGTTGGCTAATGCTAACACTTAAAACCCCTATACTGACTGAAAACTGTCTCCAACTGATTTTTTAGTGTAACTTCTTTTTAAACAACAGGCCTGTAAAAGGTTCTCAGATATTTGCATTTTAAGGCTGAAGATACATGGTAAAACTCAGCATTCTGACCAGCTGATGGTCCATTTAGAAGATATGGAAATAAAGGAGCAGCATTATACACACACACAGAACACTTCTCCGATTATCTTAGGTATTACACATAGTGTCACAGACCCGACCCTTTGGTATTGAACCTAATCGACCATATATTTTTTGAACCTGCACAAGTTAAGTCCTAGGAAGTCCCAGAGTTCAGATAGATGAATGCCCAAGAGGGCCTCTACTGTACAGATATGTAACTCCTGTCATAAACTGGTTCAGGAAATCGGACAAAGAGGAGGTCCACACTAGAGAAGTAACTTATATCATGCTTAATATTATGATATAGTTAGCTGTTTGGGAAAAAATGCTGCAGCTAATGTTAGAGTAAACAGCCTATTTAATCATTGTTGCTCTTGTATTTTGGTTTAGAAGTTTGACAGGAAAAAGACTCTACCCTTTGAACTCTTTGGATATAGAATATTGCCCTTGCTATGCCCATGTACACTGATTCAACATGTGTAGAAATCCAAAGCTTCATAAGCCCAATTTGCCAAATTACGGTTGCTAAGCTACAATTATATCATTGCTGTTCAGGAGTCCTGCAAATGGTCCATTACAGTGACGACGGACCCTAAATAAGTCGAGATTTTGTGTGTGTATGTGTATGTGTATGTGTATGTGTAGGTGTATGTGTATGTGGACATGTGCATGTGTTTGTGTGTTGTCTATTCCCTGTTAGGTGTCTGACTGTCTGAGTAGAGTGTTAAAAATAGCAGACAATTTGTTACGAAATGAAATTATGAAGAGACCAACAGAGTCAAATTTAGCCAGCCTTAGTGGGTAAATTCATCTGCTGCTGTCCTTCGCACCCTGAGTTCCGAGGGACAACGGACCTCCAACCGTGCGGCTGCCAAATTCTGCCTAATTGATGGATGACTGTAGTGCTAAAATGAACCATCCCCAGACAGTAACAGCCTATTAGCTAGAGACCATCTGGCTGGTAAATTTTAACTCTGAATTTTTCCCCAGCATTGCTTTTTTCTCCTTTTCTCACCCTTTTCCCCTTTTTTTTGATACTTTCCCTTTTCTTAATCCAGTTTAATCCCCTCCACAGATTGAGTCCCAGTGACTTGTAGATTTTGGTGGGACACGCATGGCGCTCGCCACCCTGCCAATCAACCAACCAACCAACCTACTACGGCGCAGTCACTTCCCTCTGGCCCCGCCCTTCATCTCGCCCACCGCAGCACCGAACTGACCGATCACCTCTCAGTGTTTCTCTGGGGTCTGCCTGCCAGCTTCCTGCTATCGACCTTGACCTTTGACCTCTTAACTCACTCGAGTTGACCTTTGGCCCTGCTTACCACAGAGAAGAGCACTTGCTGTTTGTCTATGTTTCTCTGCGTGGGGTTCCACCAGCTTCTCAACTGATATTATTCCCTTGTTAGCACTGATTTAGAGGACTTTAAGCTTAAACCCCAAATTTAACAACCCCAATGCAATAAGCCCACTGTAGTAGTCAATGCTGTATGGAAGTATACTGAGCTTAGCTGGTTTTTCATAGACTATTTCGACACCTGACTCTTATTACTGTTTTAACACCTGTTCTTAAGGCACAAACATCCTGCTTCAGAAGTCTGTTTCCTGGGCTAATCTAAGGTTCCTCTTTGAGGCTTTCGCATTTTAAAACTCTTTGATCTTCCAACCTTGTTAGCAGACCTATGATACGTCTATTTGCTCCACCTCCATCCCCAGTCCATGTCCACCTAGCCCTAGACCACACTAACCAGCTGAAGGCCTGCTGGCAGCCAGCTGCAGGACAAATAGTGTCAAGTCTGCTTTAAATCAACACATTCCAGTCCCCAGTCCAGCCAGCCGGCAATTACCTCCAAATCTAAGGGGTCTGTGGCCCTGCACATTTTCTTGTTATAGGTTATTCTTCAGCTCTCTCATAAAAAATATCTCCTATTACATCTCTGTATCATTGCAGCAACTACCCCAGCCATTTTGCTATAATGCTTCTTTATTAACTTTTAATGGCATGATGCTCACAGTTTGTCGTGACTGGTGCAGAGGACCGGGGTTAGAGGAGAATCTAGGAAATAGATAGAAATAGAATGGACAGAGATTTAAAGATAAACAATGTCAAACAATGACAAAATGTCAGTGTGAAAGCTTTTAGGTTGTCAGACTATTCTATTGTTGTGTTTCAAGAAAAGATTTATTTATTGAAAATACTTACTACAATGTAAGAAAGTTAGATGCTGCAACAAGCAGACAACATTTTCTACAATTAGAAATATACAATGATGTGATAAGTGTATGGTAGTCAAGAGGAGTCATGGGTGTAAAGTGATGGTGGAGTTCTGTCTTGACTCCAAAATAATTTGGCATTGAACACAGACTTTTGATCCTGAAGCCAAGTATTTTTTTAAGTTAACTGCATTTGACCTTCCAACTGAAGGAGTGATCTTGAACAGGAGTATGCATTTAATCCTTTCTGGCAACTGCAAAAACCTTGAACTTCTTAGCTGCTGCACTTAAGTCAAGCAACACAAACATTATCATGCACAGCTGACTGTATGTGACGCTTTTATCATACAAATACATCTTTGAATAAACTGATTGGACATATTCTCTAATTAACAACTTTACTAAAAAGCTTAAAAATTGTCAGTTAATGGGTTTTCTATCTTTAGGAGGTTGCTGTCCCTATTTAGTAAGTGAATTAAATAATGTGCAGCCCCAGGAACAAAATGTCAGAGGGGGGGTGAACAGTACAGTTGAGAAAATAATTTAAAAACTCGTTAGAGTCTTAGCGATTAGCTAAAGTAGTTTACCAACTAGCATTGTGATTAGTCCCTACATCACCATGTTGCTAAGACAACATATTTTGGGAAGACATATAGTTGAATTTCAACTTCCCATGTGAACGGGTCCTAATTTTGATCCCTATTACCTTCCTTGTGCTTCCTTTAACACAAAGTTTGAATATTTCTCAATACAATAGGGTCTACAGAGATTTGTATCATATATTACCCATACCAGGGGATTTTGAGGTGTAGAAGCTCTACTTCATGCTACTAACCTGTTCATGTTTTGCTAACAAACATAAACCTGCAACACTTTGATTTAGATCACTTCTGCTCAAATGGTCTTAGCTCAAGTTCCGATACTACCAGGTTATAAATGTTTCAGCACTGCAACCCCGGTCAGTTCAGGTTGATAAATCTGTAAAGAATATACATTTTAAAAGTATCTTAAGCAGAAGTTTAAATCTTAAAAAAACACAACTTTTATCACAAGTACAGCGTATATACCCTTAAAGAATGTCAGACCCTGTCTATGGCATATATAGTTTTTGGGTGATGAGACTCTTTCCATCACAGCACATATAGCCCTGTTCTTCTGCACCACTACTACCTGGCTCCCATATGTCATTGCTTAATCCCAAAACCTTCAATATTTCCCAGAGTGCCACTCACACAGCTGTAGACTCTTTTGTAACAGACCCAAAGAGTCACCCTGAGCTGTGTACATGTGTTCAGTTTACATGTGGCTTTAAGAGACAGACAGGCAGACAGACAGACAGCACCGTCCTTCTCTTGCACATGTGACACTTCCTAGTCATGTGGCTCACCCTCTGTGGAGAGAGGGTGGGGCTACAGAGCCATGCCCTCTTTGAAGTCCTAGCTGGTGCATATTAGATTCCTCTCTGTGAGACTTGCAACTTTCTCTTGACACGCAAACACTCTTAACACATAAGCACAGATAGGTAGAGGAATACAAACACATGCTTGATGGTGTGCATGCACACACATGAACACACACACAATCATAACTCAGCACATATACACACAGTATTATACACCCAAACACAAATCAGCACCCTGAAATAAAAACGGTATGCTGTTCATAGAGGGGTTTCTCTGTTGTAGAATGAAACCATCTCTTTACTGTTTTTTGGTGGTCAATGCTGATATTGTTAAAACAATGATGAGCTGTGTTGGTGTGTTGTTCCTATCATAGTCATTGTTGGACATTTTCATCATAGGCTTTCCTCATCCTGCCTCCCTCTTGTCTGTTTCCTCTACCTGTGTTTCGCTCAAACTCTCTGACAGCAATACAGTGATCTTATGTGGGAATGCCTCCTGTCAGCCATGCATACACTTGACGTACAGACAGAGAGGGATGGGTGGACAAAGAGAACAACCATAGAGGTTAACACTGAGTTAGGTAGTTAAAAATGAAACAAGTTTACTTGAAGGAAGAACTATCAATTAAATGGAATAATGTTACATTCATGGCAAGTCTGTTGGCATTTTCTTTACACCTTTTTACCTTTCACCTTTTACTTTATTTACTGATTAATGTGCTCAATACTGTAAAGCATTTTGAACTAGCTCTACCAAGGCACCTGAGGTGACTTTTGCACTGTAGCGGATGATCAGGCTTTGAGTTATCTCATTATCTTAAGTGTAAATAGATAATAAATGGAAGAACATAACTAAAATGCTTATTAACACATTTTTGTTATCTGTCTTGATTCTTTTATTTTAAAGGATAAAACTGCATATACAAAAATATTAAAAATTTAAAGGTTAAAAAAATATTTATATGTTTCTTTAAAACACTGGACAACAGGAACTGCCCAGTTCTAAAATGCCATGAATGCAGCAGTATTTCAGTAAGACAGAACAACAAACAGCCTGAGAACACTGTAGTTGGAACCATCTAGTGGTGCCAGATGTTGTCTTTCTAGTGAAAAATTCTGTATATGTAAATGAGAAATCCACATTTTAATGATAAACTATCAAAATTCTTGTTTTACACCCAGAAAATCAATATTAGTCGTTGATAAGAAGCAGTCTAAAGTTGTAGGGAACATTATTTTTGCATTGCAGTTCCTACAATTGTTTAATGTCTTAAGTGGTCTAGTGTGGGGAAGAGCTATCTATGTATTTCAGCCTGTTTGTATTATTTTAGGAAACCATCTAAATTTGGTATTGGTATATTAGATGTTGTTAGAACCACACTGTGATGTGACTTGATTTACAGACCAAAATTGTTATGCGTCACACCAGTAAAATGAGTAGAAGCAGCCATCTTACTGGAGAAGGCCCTGTCTGCTTGCTGTAATTCTATGCATTATGCATTATAGTTTGGTTTGGTCTTTGCTGATAATGAAGAATTAGTGATGTGATTGTGAGACGTTACTGTAGTTGTCAGATGTGTGAAGTGTTACTACTGCATCCATCCTGTAGAGAGCGCTGTTTAGCCTCTGGAACACTGATAGTCTGGCTCTGAAACTAACAAAGGCTGACTGAGAAACCTTACATCCCCAGAAGCTTCAGTAGAGTTACCAACTGTTATCATGTGATGGCCACACTATACTGTTGTGTCTGGAAATATTAAATAGTATAAAAATCATACAGATTATGTACAGTTCCCCTTAAAACTCAAAAGTCTTGTGCACTTTGAACACAGTTTTGTTCATTTATTGATGCACTAAAGTGATATATAGTTGCTTTTACTGTATATCAGTAAAACATTGTCAACTGTGTACTGTACATGTGTGCTTCTGGCAGCAAACAGTCTTGGTAGTTAGATAAAGTTATGATAATCACGTAATCAAACAGTCAACAATACAGACTAGAAATTAAAAGTATAAGCATATTTAATATTAAACTGTTCCCTCCAAATCATTTCCATAAGTTGCCGAAGCAAAACATGATACATAAGGTATGTGAATCATATGTGAAAACAATAATGTGAATATTTCTTCTGAAAGAGAAGAACAAAGGGATGAAAGCACTTTTATAGGTTTAGAAGTGGCTATGTGTAAAAAATAGGAACAAGTTGTTGTTTAAATGTGTGTTGGAAGCTTCATGTAGGACTATGTAATCATATGACAGGATGATCAGACATTGTATATCTTAGATGACACATCGATGCCCCTTTATCTTGGTGAGCTTAGAGGATTTTAGTGGAACTTTGTTCATCTGTGTTGTTCTATTGGCTATGATGGTTAAACACTCAACTCTCCAGTCTGCCCTCATGTTTTTCCTGTAAACATTCACTGGTTATTACTGTCTGACCAAGCTGCAAGGTTCTGTTCATGGTCAGTTAAAGGACATACATACATTTCATTATTCTAACATACAGTACATTAAATAAATCTAAGTGATTTACATAATTCTATAACACTGACAGTGAGACCTTATAGAAGTTTGTATGCTGCATGGTTAATTCATTTGAATTACACAAATCCAAGCCTATGATGTTTATTATCCAACCTGTACAACAATATAAGACACACTTAGAATTATGCATTTTGCCTTTTAATAATTTGTAAGGATTGAGAAGCGTTTCTTGTTTCCCTCACACTGCAAGGGTGTGAAGTTAGCCAGATAGCTCAAATTTTTTTGAAAAGGATTTGTGTATAATAAATGAACGATTTATGAATTTTTGGACTATACAGTGAAAAGAAATTACTGTTAAGGGCCATTTTTTGCTAAATTAAATGGAATTCCAGAATGTTGGACCAGTGGGCCACCTCTCTTGAAGTTATGATTTAATGAGATCATAAGTATAGTGATACATGATCAGATTAGTTTTATCCTTATAAATTTACACCTTAAAAGTTGATGTTGCAGCTTTGCAGTTTGGACAAAGAGCAATAACCTGACTTACTTTAATGTTCATTCACAACTTTTTGTTTCCCAAGTTATAGCGCTTGAATGCCTCTCCTCCACTAGTATCTCACACTGTCCCTTGTATATAGTTTCCACTATGTTTTTATCACTGCAGAAGTAACTAAAATCCATTAAAATCAAACAAAAAAGCCAAAAAAATCTTACTTCTTAACAGGGTGTTGTGGATGTTGACAGATGAGCTTTCACGTTCATAAACCTGTTACCGCTAAGGTTAATAATGGTATTATTAAAACTTTGAAAGCATAAGAAAGG
>JAPZDY010000004.1:2168919-2182492 GCA_029783645.1 Ctenochaetus hawaiiensis | reverse complement strand
TTGAAATACATCTTCATCCAGGGCCAATTCTTGACCCCCATGAAGGCGCGGATGTTCCACTGGATCACAAGTAGTGCATCCCTGGAGACAATAAATTATCATTATCATTATCATAGTCTATCGGGTGACCTCTTGCAGAGAAAATCAAAGTATAGTGTGAATCGAAAAAAAAAGGTTTTTTAAAATATCTAAAATGAATTTCCTCTTCCATCACAATGCCCCCAGTGTTGATGTTAATAACTTATTGCATTGGTTAAGGTATGGTGCATTTAGAGTTTCTGCTATTTAGTTTTAGTTTAATTTCCTTCTAAACCGATTTGTTAATTGAAACTGAAAACCGAATTGTAAATAGTTGTGGTTAGAACTAATAAAACTAACTAATAATAAAACCAAAAATAAGTCAGCTAACATAGTTTGGCAATGTTTTGAGTGAATACCTGCGTTCAACGATCTTCTGGAATTCAATTCTTGCCAGAAGGCCTCGTGACCGGGCTTGGATGCCAGTGATTATCAATGCTAGTCGGTCATCTCGCATCTCCTCAAGTTGACCGAGAAGTCCAGCTTTGAAGAACACCTTTTTTTAATGGACAGATTGGGATGTCAGTAATAACTTATTTGCTATGCAAAATTTATTTTGTTTTAATCAACTTTAGAAAGACTGACCTTGGTGTGCCCCAGTTTGTACTGATTGTGGTCAATATCCAGAGAACCCAACAGTTTCTCTGCAGCCTTCTTATTGTCAATGAACTGCCCCTCAGGAATTGCATTAGGGTTCAAAATTCGGTATCTTTGTATAAACAACAAACATGAAATTTTTTGATTGCTGTTAAAGCATCCTATGAAACACAACAGAAGTCCTGACAAGACTAGTATTTCATTACATAGGAGGTTTTAGAAGTGGACTTGTTTATCACATAAAAACCTCTGTTTGAAATCTCCATAGAGGATCCTGTTGGGGAAGCCCTTCCTGCAGATTCTGATGCCTTCCAGCACACCGTTACAGCGCAGCTGGTGCATCACCAGAGGATTCTCCATGGCCCCAGGAGTCTTGGTCTCATTGGGGATGATGCAGCGCACAAAGTGAGGGTGAGTAGACCTCAAGTTGGTCATCAGCTTGTTCAGGTTCTCCTGTGGAAGTAATTCAAACACTTTGTTTATATGGGATTTAGAGAATTATTGTCACCTATACAAATGGTAAGTCTCAGTTTACATATGGAGTAGCCATTCACACACTTTTAAATGTTTTCACTAACCCTGTGCAAGGCAGACACAGTTTGGAAGGATGAACCCTTCTTCTTGCCTCCTCCACCTTTGCCACCCTTTCCAGTGTCAGCTAATAAACAGCGTACAACTCATTTGATTACATTAATAAATGTAGGAATAAATATAGGAAGAAACGATTCAACATTAATATTATCAGTGACAGGTTTTCTAAAATATATGAGCTCCCAAAAGCAGCTGATGAAGAAAACTTATTTTATCTTTACCTGAATCAGCTCCCGCATAATTTGCAAAGAGTGTAGCAAGCAGCTTAACAGTAGATTTCTGGTACAGTGCAACAACAGTCTCATTCAGAGGATCCTTGTTCTTCACCAGCCAGTTGTTGATATTATAGTCAACAGTTCCAGCGTAGTGAACTAGAGAAAAATGGGCCTCTGGTTTCCCTTTGACAACTCTGGGCTTCTGGAAGTTGCCAGATTTCCCCAGATGGTTGTCATAGAGTTTGGCTTTAAAGGTGGCATCAGAGGCTTTGGGAAACATGCACTCCTCTTCAAGGATGGACATGATACCCATGGGCTGAGAAGAATGGAATAAAGAGAATTCAGCCATATTTTATCTTTTTTAGAAAAAGAAAAAGAAAATTAAATGAACTTTAGTTTCAGAACAAAAACATACAAGAGCAACAGTGGGTCATGTTACTGCATCACACATTTAGTTGATCTGCTTAAATAAGCTCAAAAACTTACCTTTTCAATCAGGTCAATACAGGCCTGTAAATCCATGCCAAAGTCAATGAACTCCCATTCAATGCCCTCTTTCTTGTACTCTTCCTGCTCCAGCACAAACATGTGGTGGTTGAAAAATTGTTGCAGCTTTTCGTTGGTGAAGTTGATGCACAGCTGCTCAAAGGTGTTGAACTGCAATAGCATTAATAGTGAGGAGAAATTGTTTAATTATTCATGAAAATGTTATGTAAAAATGTTATTGTTAATTATGCTTATTAGTTTTGGATTTTATTTTAAACTCACATCAAAGATCTCAAATCCCGCAATGTCCAGCACACCTATGAAGTACTGGCGGGGCTGCTTGGTGTCCAGGGATTGGTTAATTCTAACCACCATCCATAGAAACATCTTCTCATACACTGACTTAGACAGTGCACCAACGGCATAGTACACCTTGGAAAAAAATTAATATTTGTTCAACTGAACTTTTTATAAAATCAAACTATCCTCAAAAGGTTACATTAAACGGTTTACCTGAGCAACATTTTGTCCCTTAGTGACCCACTCGTTTCCCACTTTGACTCTTGGATGACAGAGACCTTTGATCAGGTCAGCAGAGTTTAGGCCCATCAGATAAGCTACTTTGTCCGCGTCTGAGAAAGACAGAGATATATATAGGTCACACATACCTCTGTCTTTGCCTGACATTGAGCATTTTCTCTCAGTTTTTCTGTCTTTTTCTCATGCACACTAAAAGGATAAACATGGTAGCACATGACAGGATATTAACGTATTTCCAGTCATGTATAGAGCTATGGATATGTATGCATAGCTGTCCTTAACTTTTTTTAAAATGAAGGTTAGTTGATGTAGAATTACATGCATGAAATAAGAGTAAGCAGTAAGCAGTGGAGAATATGTTTGAAGAATTTAAAGTACATTTCACCCAGATATCGTGCTGTAGAGTGTAAACAATGCACTCCTTTACCTAAATATTCTCTTATTTTTGAATGACATAATAAAAAATAGTCATATTAAAGCTATAAAACTTCCCTTACCTTCTGTGCCATCAGCCTCTGCCTGCTCCTCACGCTGCTTCTGCTTAAACTTCATGTTGCCATGATGCATAATGGCTCCAGTGAGCTTGTAAATGCTGTTCTTCTCCTCTTGAGTAAAGCCCAGGACATCAAAGGCATCCTTAATCAAATAAGAATAATTTGTTCTTTCCTTTTCTTATGAACTGTTACATTAAAGCTTGCTTTGTGTTGTAAAATGAAGACTCAGCTCACATCTGTAGCCATTAGCTCTTCAGCATCATTGATGGAGGCTACTGTTGTCTCTCCTTGGGAGATGAAGGCGTAGTCATAGGGGTTGTTGGTAATAAGCAACATTTCTGAAATTAGATTGACAAAATAGTTAATATTAGTTTTATGATAATATGAATGATATATTGCAGTATTTTCTATTTGTCACCTGTGTAACATCCACTTACCCAGAAGTTCAGGCTTTGCCTGAGACAAGATCTGGTAGAAAATGTGGTAGTCCCTCTCAGCCTTTAGCTGGTAGGTCACACGAGACTTTTCCAAAAGGTCTGTGAGGGGAATATTATATTGTATGAAGGTAGGAGGTATATAGGTCTAATAATTTGCTTTAGATATAGGTTTAGTCGTGAAAATTTGGCATACTATTACTCCTTGATGTGACAGTGCTTTCTTAACGGATGTATAAGCAAATTTTCTGACAAAAAATTATTAAAGTTGACACAATGTAATCTCAGTAAGTGTTGTTAAATTAATCTTTATTGCAGTTGCAGTTTTTTTTTTAACATGGGCTCAATGGTTGCAGTAATAAGCTCTTGGAATCAGATTTGTGAGGTCTTTTCTTTTTGGAGTTCTTTATTTTTTCTTATTCTGTTTGTATAAGTGTAGCTTTCTTGGTTAAATTTCAATTAGACAGTATGATTTCCAAATATGTGCAGTTCACTTCAACTAAGGACAAAACATGTTGAATATTTTCAGATCTGAGGTAAAATTTGTGTTCACATAGAATCTTTTATGCCATGTGGTAGACTGGAATTCAGTCCTCTATGCACCCTGCCATCTAATGTACTGGGTTTTGCTTCAGTACCTCCAGTAAAAAGAAGCCTCAGTAAATGGATGTATTGATGAATTAAGTTTTACTTACAAGTCTCAATGTCAGCAGAGGCTAGCTTTCCTCTGTTGTCAAAATGGATTCTGATGAATTTACCCTAAGATGAAAAAGTAGTGTTCATTTCTGTTGTGAAAAAAGTAAACTTCTGTTTGAACTGATTATGAACAAAACCCTCACTGTAGTCCACAGACACTCACGAATCTAGAAGAGTTGTCATTTCTGATGGTTTTGGCATTTCCAAATGCCTCCAGGGCAGGGTTAGCCTGAATGATTTGATCCTCCAGGGTACCCTGATTTGTTAAAAATGAGTATATAATGATTTAAGGGGAAAAAGATAAGGAAAAAAAAACAACTTTGACTTAAAGTGATGTTCCAGTTATGCTGGATTAAGAAATACATGTGTAATACAGACCTTCTTCTCAGCAGCTGCATCTTTCTTCCCACCCGGAACAGCTGCAATGCTAGCAAAGTACTGAATGACACGCTTGGTGTTGACAGTCTTTCCAGCACCAGATTCTCCGCTGAGTGGAACAGAGACAGAAATATGTAGACCAAGACATATGATCCTTAAATGCTAAAGAGCTTATCATTGGCTGTGTGTTGGCCGTGTGACTTACGTGATAAGGATTGACTGGTTTTCTCTGTCTGTCGGCAGGAGAGATTTTTCAAATTATAAGTTAATAATGGAAGGACAGCAGAGTTGAATATTTAAACAAAATAAGGGCTAAAATCAATTATTTACCTGCCAGCATGTACTGGTAGGCATTGTCAGAAATGGAGAAGATGTGAGGAGGAGCTTCACTCCTCTTTTTGCCTCTATAGGCAACAACCACTTCCTGGTTGTAGACTGGCAGCCACTTGTAGGGGTTGACAGTCACACAGAACAGCCCAGAGTAGGTCTGCAATATTTAGGATAGAGGATAGTGACTTCAGATGCAGCAACATTGAATGACTAGAGCAAACATATGGGTAAGGCAGCTTACTTACATAAATCATCCATGCTGCATAACGCTCTTTGAGGTTAAACAGCACAGCAGGCTCATGGAGGAATGTGAACATGGCCATGTCTTCGATTTTGTCAAACTTTGGTGGGTTTTGAGGGTGTACATCACACTCCTTCACAGTGACAGTCTATGAAAGAAAATAATACATTTTACAGTTGCAATGACCAAAGCCTAACCAAATGCAGCTATACTTCAGCACTCTCCTGAACTTGAAATTTATTTACCTTTCCAGTTTCAGTCTCAGCAGTGACTTTGTCACCATCACGACTCTGGATGGATGCTTTGACATACTCAACCTCTGCGTCAGGAACAAAGCACTCCTTCTTCATGTCGAAGGGACGCGTTTGGGCTTCTAGTCGCTCCTTATCTGACTTTCTCAGGTAAGAAGCAGCAGCCCCAAACTCTGCCATGGCAGCATCACCCATTTTTTAACCTTTAATGAATTAAAAAAATATTTGACATCCTGTAATGACTTTTACTAATATATGCATGACCCATTGATATTTACAAAGGTACTCGAGTAAAACACACACAAAAAATTTTAGTAAAAAGATTCATAGTTAAAGAACTCTTCAGACATAATAAACCTGGACACTGCACAAACTCAGTTTTTTAAATTATTTTTTAAATTACTATACCAACACCAGTGTTTGAAGTCACTGATATGTTAACAGACATGCAAAGGTTGTTTTCATAAGCTTTTATATGGACAACCCATGATGACATAGTCACAAAAATCATTCATTTGGTACTTGCATGCAAGGACCAATAAAAAACACAATGTTTAAAAAGAATATTGGGTTTACTGTTGTGTTTTAACTGAACTGTCACCTAAATGTAGCTGTGAATTTTACCTGAGGTGTTTCACTCCGCAGGAAGTGGGATCTGTCCTGTTTATATTCAGTGGAAAGAAGCAAGTCAAATGTCACATTACTTCTTAATTTAATGAATTTAAATTGAGTTTTACAGCTAAAATTTACCCATGATTGTGTGCTGACTTTAAATAAATGTGAGTATTGTCAACATCTTAAAATAATAATAAAAAAAAACCATTCACTCATAAACAACACAGCAGTTTCTAACTTGAGTGGATGTTTTTCTTACCTTTGACCGTCAACCTTTGTCAAGTGAAGTGATGGTTCCAGTGGCTGACACAAGGCTGCCTCCCCTTTAATAAAGGTTGTTAGTCAACCAAATATGGGGATGAATATTAGAGAAGTGACATCCAGGTTGCCTATCATAAAAAGCATTCTCCAAATTGGGTAAAGCCTTGTGTTGCTATTTGTTGCTCTCACCTTGTGAACAACAGACTAATACGCCAGTCAGGACATGACAAAGAAAAGGGAGGCAGGAGGTGGGGGAACAGGGACAGGCTACTGTCCATCAAGTGTTTCTCTCATGTCCTAGTTATATAAAGAAGTACTGAATAATACTAAACAGCAAGAGTGTCTGTGACGATGAAAATGAACTTATGTTGGATATTCAAAGTTTCTTTGTTTGGTCAGTATACTGCTTAACTCAGTGATTTTAAAAAAGTCAAGGTATGATAATAGTAGATAAAGTATAGTAAGACATACTTTCCAGTTATGCAACCTGATAAATATAATAATCTTGATTCAATAAATTTACAAACTCTATCAGCACATGAAAGGACCCATCATGCTGTATGCCCTGTAACAACACTAATAAGGCACAAATTTCTGTCTTTTGTCAAACCTCAAAATCTGAAGAGGAAACATTTTAATCTGAGCACTTTTATTAATTGCCATTTGTTGCTTAGAAGATTGATCCACTTTACTATATGATGATGTATGTCTTTTTCCTGGCAAACACATTTTAACTTAGACTACTTCTATATTCAAACCACATAAAGTTGGAAGACAGCCAAGCAGGAGCTCTGGGATATCAAATAAAGCTCAACAATAGTCTGTCAAGTGATAGGGTGTGAAATACATTTCAAGGGGGAGAAAAAAGAACTGCAGCTGTTGTCTACAGAGATGCAAGACAAGGCCAAGGTCACAGCTGTGAAATCCCTTTATTATCACTCACCACTGTTCACTGATAGACGCCTTTAGTCCAACCCTGGTCATGGAATTGTTTCCTTTTTTCCCCCAAAAAATAGAAATGTTCTAATACTATGCAATTAAATCAATGTCAGCATTAAGTGTAATTTGTTTTAACTTACTGTGTGAGACATTTTTCAGTGAGCTAAAACTAGGGAAAAACTCTCTCTATTTAATAATGAGGCTTTCATATTTTCTTTACTATTGGAGTTTAAAGCTTATATGCCTAATACAAAATAAAGATTGGTAGTGGAAATAGTTAAAAAAAATCCCAATTCTGATACTTCACTGACCATTAGTCCCCCTTAGATGCCAATATAGATGCCTTCTGCAAGATCATCAGTACCTTTAGTTTCTGCACTAATCTAGGACATAGATATGCCAAGGAATAGTAAAATCTATTTTTCCATTTAACATTTTGTACAAAGCATTCAACCTTAATGCTAAAGCATTTACATAGATTACATAAATGAAGTGATACTAAAAAAATGAAAAGTGAAGGTTAGTCAATTTAGCAGTAACAGTGATATATAGTCATGTTGTTTATTTGTTTTTTTAGCTTACTATCAGCTCCAGTAGCATGACTAATAATCCTAGTTTAAATTAATCCACTGTAAGACATTATGCTAGAAACCACATCAACTGCAAGGCTAAATTGGTGTGACATTCAAGTTGAGTTAATTGCTAACTCTAAATTGCCTGTAACTGTGAGTGTGAATGTGATTGGTTGTTTGTCTCTATGTGTTAGCCCTGCAATAACTGGACACTTGTCCCAGGTGTACCCGCAGCTTACCCAGTGTCAGCTAGCATCAGCTCCAGCTCTCCAACAACCCTGTTAAGGATAAGCGGTTACAGATAATGATTGAAAATGAGTGAACCTCATAAAATGCAGTCACAAAACTTAAAGAGTATGTAGCTGTGTTCAAAGTACAGCCAACAATTGAAAACAGGTCTGCTCTGACCAGTATGTGACATAATTTTGATAAAGGTTGGAATTTTTTACATTTATACCACAAAATGGGCTGTGTGGTTTGTGAAACAGTTTCCAACTGTGCATTTGGTTGGATAGTTACAGCCTTCTCTTCCAGTGTTTACATAACTACATATGAAGGCCCTTTTTGAATATTAAAAAAAAAAAAATCAAGAACATCACATAAGTCCATAACAGAGAATGTTTTGGATACAGAGTTTTTGTTGTATGTAATTGTGAAAAGGTGGTATTGTACTTTTTCTTGTCAAGTCATAAGAAAGAAAAAATTAGGAGGAAAAATGTGCAGTTTTGATTTTTGTCAGAAATTAGGTCAATTAAATAATTTTATCTCATCAATTAAGAAGTGGAAAAGAACATTTTTTCTTTGCTGTAAATTAAGAAAATATCCCTGTAAAAAACACAGCAGGTGAACAAGGCTGCCAAAAGTTTAGATGTTGTGCGACTACTAGTTTTTAAAGAGTACTGTTATCTTCTCTTCTTTTTCAGTGCAACTTGAACTAACCCTCACAAAAAAGTGTTTTCTTTCATAATGAAGGTAGTGGCTCTCCATGCAAAGTGTGCATAATTATTCTCGTGGTCCTCAACGGGTTCCAACTTAAGAATACCTGCATCTTGAAGAGCAGATGAGTTCCAGATCCAATCAGAACATTTTTATGTTTTGTACTGATGCAAAACACAGAGAGTGGCACAAGTTAGTTGCTCTGATTCAATTGAAATTAAAGTAACATAAACAATAAATAATGTAGTACAATGCTTGGACATTTTATGATTTTCAAATGTTAGATTCTGTTTTATTGATTTCTTCATTGTATTATCACCTCATGTAAGTGTGCAATATGTTATTGATGTGTTATTGCACTGAAAAAAATTCATATTGCTGTAACATATACTCCAGGCATCTATCCAAAAGTAGCCTGCCACGAGTGCCCTTGGCCTGTTCCTGTTGATGTGGCATTGTTTTCTTCTCTTTATCCTTGAGCACAAAGATAACTTGTGAAATTCCTGTTGGCTGCCTTTGGGGGCTTGGTGGTTCAGATGACAGCTTGGGGACAGCTTGTGACGCAGGTAGTCAGGACAGAGTTTTTACTTTTTCTTGACCAGCAGCAACAGGTGCTAAGCCCTCGAGAAAACAGTAATGCAATGTACGAGTGCAGAATTTGATACAATTTCCTTTATTTATCATGACATAGTAATTTGCTCTGTATTAAGATCAATTTTTAACAATGCAAGAAGGAAAATGATACAAATCAACCAGAAATGACTGTAATGACGATGACCAGAAGCTTTCAGAAAAATGGATTACAATTTCCTTTGCTTACAGAATTTAAACACAGGTACAGGTTAACTCTGAAATTCTGAAACAAATTAAACCTTACAAAGAATAATGGCTTGTAATGCAACCTGAACCTCAGCTGTCTTTCTTTATGTCACCTCTCATTTCAACAAGTCCTGTCCCTCTTGCCTTCATACTAAAATTCTCATCTCCTTTACTTATCCCTCTGTGTATCCCAGGCTCTAATGGAGTACCGTTAAAGGTCTCATTCCCAGCTGTCCACAGTCCTTGTGTCTTTGACTTTTACAACCACATGACCACAACAAGGGAAGGTGTGAGGCACCTTGCTTTACTCAAGTTTTAAACTTGAGCCAACAAAGCTATTGTTAGTGTATGTTCTTTATTTGCGTGAAGGTCACTTTTAAGGGGGTGTTGAACTATGGTAGGGGCGAGGAGATGATGTTCTCTTGCCTTGTCTTCTCCTCATTTTGTTCAGACTGTGGACCTCTGTGTGGACACTTCTCCTGAGTACCGCTTGTCTGCAACGACCAGCATATGGCGAAATAATGAGCAGGTACTGTTAGCCATGCTAAGCTTTCGTTGTCTACTCTTTGGGTGCAAAAAATCGTATATTTTGGAAAATCTGCTAAATGTGATTACTGATTATTCATTAATTTAGACATAATACTTTGTTACTATGCATACTATTTACTTTTACTATATTGACTACTATTTTATATATATATATATTATTATTACATTTTGATTGATAAATTGTTGCTTCTTGAGTTTTATATATGTATTAGCACTCTACCCCTGAATACACCAAAATGAGATTATCTGCTGGCATCTTTGTCAATTCTACTTCTTTTCTTTGTTCTAGATGACCAGTCTTCATCTGGCTTTGAAAAGAAGATGCTTGTTACTGCAGAAAGACTGACCCCCAGTTCTGATATGTAGGTTAGTATTTTCAATTTTGTTATTTTAATTCTATCCATTTTAGCCTGGCATGTTATCAAAATGAAGTGGGACACAGTATAGTATAACACTAAAATTTTTTTTTATATACACCACAAAAGGATTTTTTACAGTACCATTTGGGGTGTTTGAAATGGGTAACTGGTAAACTTTCATTTCATTTGTCATAGATCCACTCTATGTATTCAGCTCTTCTGTTGTAATTTTGCTGTTCAAACCTGTCAGAGTTAATTTCCCCTCACACAGTGTTTCCACTACTGTTCTTTAGGCATTCATTTTGCCCATATTGCTTTCACTGAAAAAACACTGTTTCGGTCTCCTACACATTACTTTGTGACTGGAGAGACTAGAGCTCCCCCTGTTGAAATGTTTTTTTATTGTGCTGGTTGTGGATACCTGTAGTCAACACTGCCTGGGTTCATGGATTGTAAATTGCCAGAGTTCACGCTGAAGAAGAGCATCATGCAAGAACAATTATGTTGCAATACTAAAAGGTTGAATTGAAGAACATTCCTACCTTTTTTTATCATTTACCACGTAAAGGATTAAGGACACTGTGTATTATACCAATTTAATTAGAATTTAGCATATTATGCTCTTTTTTTCATATTGCTCGCTATTGAGGTTCCCCTCTGATAATCCTAAAAGTTCCACTCTTGCTTTAAAACTATACAATACTTCCTTGAAAAGATTTTATGTGATGATATTCTATGTAGTGAATAGGAAAAACTTATATTTTTTTATTTAGTTTTTAAGTATGTGTCTTGGTTTGTTATACTATATTCGGAATTAAGACTGAGGAATTTTTTTCTTAGTTGAACTGAAACTGCTTTACCACTATGCCATATTTTTAGTTTTTTTCATTTGGGGATTTTGGCAAAAACATTCTGTGGTGCGGCCCCCCTAAAGTGAGTAGTCAATCTCTGGCATACCCAACATTTATTTAAAAAAAAAAAATAAACAACTAAAGAATTCCTTCACTCATTCCCCATCTTGTGATGTTTCTAAATATAGCACTGAGAGCAGTCCAGAATATTTCATGAAGGTGTACTTTAAGATGGGTGGACATTAATTTATTTATTTAATGTGCAAGAAGGTATTTAGGACACCATACTGCTTAAGGAAAGTACATTTCCTAAAATACACTTCTTTAAAAAGAGTGGCAGGTACACTTGCCACTTCAACACACTTTGATTATGTGTTTAATTTGTGAACTCTTTTGTAAGAAAATGATTATTTACTTCATTAGATGATTAATTTAAAATATGCTAAAATTTAACACATTTTTTATGACCCAAGCACTGAGGCTGTTAGGACCCTATTGTAATGTAAGGAATTATTCTTCCTACAAGTGAATTGCCTTTTTGAGGGTTTTAACATTCTCAAAAACCCATGGAACTTGGCAAAATATCCAGTTGTGGTGAAAGTTTTCACTTGTATGGGGTTTTTTTAGGGGTTAGGGGCTGGCTGGCAAAATGGCTTGATGACCCTTAAGTGTAGCAGGGAATAACTTTCATGTACATGTACCAAATTTGGTGGGCATATGTATCTTAGCAAGCTTTACAAAAAAGCCTCTTGTGAACTTCACTTAAACCCAAGAGGAATTCAATTCAATTCAATTCAGTTTTATTTATATAGCGTCAAATCACAAGTTGTCTCAAGACCACACTCTATAAATACATTTATAAAAATTGGAAGTTGGCCATTTTTTACTAGTTGTAATTTTTTGGACAACATTGTATTTTAAAAATTTCCCCCAGATTTTTTTCCTTCCAAATGGAAAATTTGCTGTTTACTCTTGCCACCTTTATGATGAAAAGTTATCAAAAGCTTTTGTTTTCGAACACTGGAATGACCATGGTGTGGTGGCCATTTTGAATTTTGCCATGAAACAGAAAAATGATTGTAACTTAATATACATTGACTGATATGCACCAGACTTCATATGTTTGATAAGAGTCTCAACCTGAGCACAACAACATGTTGGCATTATATCAGAGTGAATGACAATAATTATGTGATTTACATTAAATTGTCACAGTGCACAAACACTCTATGTACTGGAATGTAACGCACAACTACCCTTTTTTTTTTTTACAGCAACTGCAGCCCTTCCTGATGGGCGTATAGGTGTGAAGGGTTAGACTAACAGAGCACTTTGCAATGAATAGGCAAGAGACTGTTTCAGATGCATGTAAATTTATTCTACTGGGCAAAGAACATGCTTAGGGAGACATCATGTTACAGGAAACAGATGCCTCAAAAATAAATTCATTAATAGTTTTTGAGAGAACTTCACAGTTCATTCTTCAAGTCCTTTCTGAAACAAAAGAGAGAAAATACAAAATAAAGAATGCAATGTATTTTACTTTGTGTAGTATTTCAACCCTTTAGTGTCATGAGAAATTGAACCAGTATCTCCCTTTGCAGGCCTAATACTACTCTTTTGCCTCCTCTGACATGACAGCAAAGTAGAGTGAATCTTTTTAAGAGCAGCCGTGGGACCCATAATAATGAGTAGCTGCTGTTAGCTTTTCAGCATAAACATAAACATAAACTTAAACATAAATTCTGGTAATACATTACACATTGCCCCTTGAAATACATTTACTGTATGTATACACTGACCTTTGACCCAGCATCACGACTCTTGGCACGTAGCTTGTTGACCTGAGACTCAGCAATGTCAGCTCTTTCCTCAGCCTCATCCAACTCATGCTGAAGCTTACGGAATTTAGTAAGATTATTGTTGGCCTGCTCCTCCTGTGGGCAAGGCAGACCATATTTTTTGCAATGTATCTGCTTATAGAATCCTTATTTTCACTAATCAAATGCAACACTGGCATTTAAATTTTGCACTACTCACAGCCTCCTCAGCAGCCTTCTTGTAGGATTTGACCTTTAGCTGCAGTTTGTCCACCAAATCTTGAAGACGTGCTAGGTTTTTACGGTCTTCTTCTGTCTGAATCATACAAAAAATATCACAACTTAAAAATGTATAGTCATACAAAAATGTTCTACTTAAAGTTATACTTGATCATGTATAACTTGATCAATCATAACTTAATCATACACAACTTGAAATTGTATATAGATAGATGGACAGATAGATAGATAGATAGATAGATAGATAGATAGATAGATAGATAGATAGATAGATAGATAGA
>JAPZDY010000004.1:2112792-2125980 GCA_029783645.1 Ctenochaetus hawaiiensis | reverse complement strand
AAACATGTGGTGGTTGAAAAACTGTTGCAGTTTTTCGTTGGTGAAGTTGATGCACAGCTGCTCAAAGGTGTTGAACTGTAAAAAAAAAAATGTAAGACTTACTCTTCATTTTATATTATTTATATTTCAGGGTTAGTATATCGTGTGCTTATAAGAACACTTACATCAAAGATCTCAAATCCAGCAATGTCCAGTACACCAATAAAATATTGGCGAGGTTGCTTGGTCTCCAGTGACTGGTTAATTCTCATAACCATCCACAAGAACATCTTTTCATAAACAGCCTTGGACAGAGCTCCAACAGCATAGTTCACCTGTGGAACATATTTTTTTACTGAGCATACAAATTGATAAAACTAGACTTTTTGGTGCAACTTTTTCATGCAACCTTTCAACCTCTGCAACATAAGCCATAAGGAAAACAGAATGTGTTTGTGTTTTGAACATTGCACCATTGTGTATAAAAAATATCTTTTTTACACCTTGCTTTAAAATGCATTTTGGTTGATCGGCTTGCACACATGAAAGAAGATGTCTAAATGCAACCAAGACACACTGAGGATCGCTTCTGATCCGATCAGCCCAAGTTCTCCACAAAGGGTTTGACCAATGTTTGTTTGTTTTTGTTACAATGATGTTTCTTTGGGCTACGTAAGTAAGAGGGGGATGTCAGGGAGAAGGAAGAAGAGGCTGAGCTAACAGACAACAATCTGATCTCAAAGTGGACACATATTAAATCAGTTGTGAATGTAAATGAGAAAAAATCCTGTCTGGATAAAATCTGGATATAAGTAGAATTTGATTCAAGGTGTTAATGGGGTCAAAGATTTAATTTGCCTTTTTTTCTTACCTGGGCCACATTTTGTCCTTTAGTGACCCACTCATTTCCTACTTTGACTCTTGGGTGACAGAGACCTTTGATGAGGTCAGCAGAGTTCAAGCCCATCAGATATGCTGCTTTGTCAGCGTCTGAAGGAGAAAAGGGAATCACCATAATACTGCCTGCTGAAGCCACTGTCTGTCTTTGATGGTTCTGAGTCAAACTGACAAATGGAGCTTCTCATACCTTCAGTACCATCAGCCTCAGCCTGCTCCTCTCGCTGTTTCTGCTTGAATTTCATGTTCCCATAGTGCATGATGGCACCAGTCAGCTTGTACACAGAGTTCTTTTCCTCTTGAGTAAAGCCCAACACATCAAAGGCATTCTGTGGAAGAGCAAATGATAACTTCATGTCTACCACATATAATAATAGATACAGGATCCAACTGCTAGCAATCCTTGGCAGTTAAGGTGCTATTGTTGTAATAAAACAGTTTCTCCAATGCTAATGCAAGAAAAAAACTTGAGAAAACAAATGTAAGCAAGACATGAACAATCCTCATGTGCAGTTCAGCTGCTACTTCTGAGAATAACTCCTGAGCATACTATATGCAACTTTGTGACACAGCCAATTCGGAGGACTCCAACAGAACAACTCAGGACTGTTGCTAAACTCTGCTACAGTGCAATATCTCTGGAAAAGTGCTACATTGGCTAATAAAACACAGGCAGGCAAACATCTATGATAAATTACTTTAAAACCTAAATGCAGGATTTCTTTTTTTGTCATCATCATGTTGATAGATAAAATAGACGCTTCCTTCATAACTCGCCAAAGTCATAAAACCTACTCTGTGTACTACTATTGATCAGTGTTTCATCATCTAATAACTCTTTAAATTAAAAAAGATAATATATTTATATTTATAACTAATTATTCTTTTAGTCCGAAAGGATCATATATTGCTCTCACATTACCTTTAAAAACAAACTCCCCCCAACACAGCCCTCAGTATTGTTTAAACTCAGGGATGTTTTAAGTCTAAATCTTTTAAACTTAATTAGTCATTAAAGTTAGATTTTTTTTAAACTGTAAAAAAGGGGAATGAGTGAGAGTCTGACATCTGTTGCCATCAGTTCATCTGCATCATCAATGGAGGCCACTTGGGTTTCCCCCTGAGAGATGAAGGCGTAGTCATAGGGATTATTTGTGATCAGTAGCATCTCTGGAGAACACAGACAGAGTGAGACAAGGTCAGACAGATGGACACACAACTACATAAAAAACAACCGTAAAAAGAGTACAGCAAAGACACAACAGCTGTGTTCTTACCCAGAATTTCAGGCTTCTTGTTGGACAGAATCTGATAGAAAATGTGATAATCCCTCTCGGCCTTTAGCTGGAAGGTCACACGAGATTTCTCCAGAAGGTCTAACAAGTGGCAAATACAACAGTGAAAATTCTCCCATGTATAAAATCACCCTTTTCTCTATAAAAAAAATGTTACTGACATTATTAGTGTGTTAAAGCTTGCTTGTTCTTACATGTTTCGATATCAGCAGAGGCTAACTTTCCCCTGGCATCAAAATGAATTCGGATGAATTTACCCTGAGGAAAAAAGTTTGTATTTATGAAGAAACTTTGATATCTGCTACTAAATACGATATGCACTACTCAGTTACATAAAAAATGACACTTACAAATCTGGAGGAGTTGTCATTCCTTATGGTCTTGGCATTCCCAAAAGCCTCCAGGGCAGGGTTAGCCTGAATGATTTGATCCTCCAGGGTACCCTGTCATGGTGAACATTGTGTTTACTCAATTTGTAATTAATGTTTAAAGCTACACAAAGAATCTTGAGCAGCCTTTGGTAGCATCAAAGTTTGATGAACTTATTAACTTAGAATTCATTTAACTTAGTAGTTGATGAAAGTGAACATCTTTAAGGAAGCAATCGGCTGTTGTCAAATTTGTGATTTTTAAGTTTGATTTGTGAAGAATTCACGTAAGGCTGGGAATTTAACAAGGTAAGGCCAAACTAATTAATTTTAGTGAAAGGGGGTAGGAGTTGGTGGCCAAACTCATCGTTTTGCTGTATACTTTTGTTATTTGTAAATTAGCTAGTTTAATACCCCTCATAATTCCTCCAACAACTCCCAAATTTGACAGAGCTTATTACTTACCTTGTCTTTAGCATTGGGGTCTTTCTTAATGCCTCCAGCTGCAATACTTGCAAAATACTGGATGACTCTTTTTGTGTTGACAGTCTTTCCTGCACCAGATTCTCCACTGTAATTGCAAAGTCAATGATTAGTACTTACAGTTGCAAGATGTAGAAAAACATATCAAGAGGTGTGGCATCATAATTTTTTTAAGATTAAGATGTTACATACGTGATCAGAATTGACTGGTTTTCACGGTCTACAAAGGCAAGTGTGCAGAAGGTTTAATTTTTTGCATTATTGCTTGTGAAAAAAGTTGCCCAAACCATTATCTGTCTCATTAGTTTTTACCTGCCAGCATGTACTGGTAGGCATTGTCAGAAATGGAGAAGATGTGAGGAGGAGCTTCACTCCTCTTTTTGCCTCTATAGGCAACAACCACCTCCTGGTTGTAGACCGGCAGCCACTTGTAGGGGTTGACAGTCACACAGAACAGCCCAGAGTAGGTCTGAAATCACAAAACAAAATCATTACTGCTTTACATCAAATATTTTTTTTTTGTTGAAACATTTCTCACAGTCCAGGTTCTAAACAAACTATTCTCCCATTTATGAGCCTTGATATGAGATACATCTGAATTTCAGTCCATTATTTGTTTTCTGTCCACATCTTAAAGAAATAAGGTATGGCAACGGAAAAATGTTGTTTAAATATAGGCATAATTGACACATTTCCAGTGGTTTATTTATTTACATTCTATATTCCCACACCTATCTATACTTTGAGTGGGACACAGAATCCCACATTTTTTGGACAAATCTTGTCTATTAGGTTGTAGGCTACTCACGTAGATCATCCATGCTGCATAACGTTCTTTGAGGTTAAACAGCACTGCTGGTTCATGAAGGAATGTCAACATGGCCATGTCCTCGATCTTGTCAAACTTTGGAGGATTCTGTTGCAGAATCTGGGAGTCTTTGACAGTTGCCGTCTGAGGAAAATAAATTTAGTTTTTGGATGAATAAATAATGGTCACGTAAAATTCACCTGTAAATGTTATTTTTGCAAGTGAGTAAAAACATTAAGACACTTCCATTGTTTTCGTTCCCAGCATGTGCTTCCCTGTTGTCATCAACATTATTAAACATTACAAGGCATGCCTCTCATTGTTATTGCCAGATGGCATCCATGCCCACTTTCATCACTCAGCTGCCCCGTGTAGTGTTTGGAGATACTTTTATTGCTCTTGCAGTGTTCAACATTAGCACCTGCTACTTGCCAAATGTGAGTTATAATCCATGTTGTCGCCTCCTTGCTGAAACAGGCTTACATGAGAAATAAATCTCTTGACTACAGCACATAAGTTGATTGACCATAGTTTGTTTTGCATCAACCTTTGTTGTCCACCATCACTATGGTTACGCATACTTTATCTAGAAGTCTACCTGGATGGAATAATGCTGGCACCACAGACAGATGAGACAAGAGACAGGAGAGAGCTTGCAAGTATGTTGTGTCACATGGCCAGAGAAGATCAACCTAACTGGAAAAATGAAGAGCTTGTGACGGTAAAGACTAAAGGAGAATGTACTGACAAGTCGTGCTTCCCAGATAAGGGGGCCAGTACAATGAGCTGCAGCATTGGCAAGTATTTAAGAAAATTCATGGCCGATTTTTCCAGATTACCAGTCTTTGGCAGACAGACAGAAAAAGTAAAATTTGAACCCTGTGTGGTAGTAGTCAGGCTCAGTTTGAACTTGTTTTTACAGACACTCTTGGAAAGATGCTTTTTTCACACATAGTGAGATTAACAGTTGCTCCCAGCCAGCAGCCAGCCCACTGAGACTCTCACTCAAGCTCCAATCTGATCTGTTTCCGGTGCTGCTTTAACTGACTGCGGTGACTCGAGTGGCCCAGGTAGTCAAAATAACTAATTAAATCAATTTTTCTTTTTTATGACAAAAATTTTCAAGTGCACTAAATCATGAAGTGAAGCAGTCTTTGGATTTTACAGTGCTTATCTTTTTAAAGTGCCAAGTAGGTTAAGGAAAAATTTTTTCATTGTAAATTAATTGTGAATTCATCTATTTACATTCAGATTTATAAGTCTGACATAACTTTGTACCATTTTACAAATTCTGACTAGAACATTTGACTTTCCTTGGAACACAACAATTGCTGTATTTCAGCATTGTGCTTAAATGATATGTTAAGCTTAGCTTAAGCTTAGTTATGTAATTTTATCATGGTAACTATGATGAGAACACAGTAGTCATAATTATGACTAGAAATAGAACCACTGACCTTCCCACTTTGTGTCTCTACAGTGACCTTGTCTCCATCCCGACTGGTGATTGTAGCCTTCACAAACTCTTCCACTGGATCCGGAACAAAGCATTCCCTCTTTATGTCAAAGGGGCGTGTGGATGCCTCCATACGTTCCTTGTCCGACTTCCTCAGGTATGAAGCAGCTGCCCCAAACACAGCCATCTCTGCATCCCCCATGGCTGCACTATATGCATACAGATACTAGTAATTGATACAGGCTTTAATCTGGCTGTATCTGATTTCTTCAGCTTGTTGTCTATACCAATATACTTCAAGTATTGGTTTCAGAAAATTTTTAGTTCTCTTTCCGTAGCATTTAAATTTGAACTTATTCCAAATCTGTCTATGTCTTCTCCATATTAAATCAATCTTTAAGTCTGTAGGATGGATTGCTGTAAAAGCATTAGGAGAGGAGAATTTACCAGTGGGTTCAACCCAGATGACAGATGAGCTCAAACACAGAATACAAGACAGTGATCCACCTGAAGTAGGCAAAGAAAACTGTAAGTATGGTATTGAATGTGTTTAAAAAGTCTTAATTATAGTAGCTTACTCACATCAACATCTGTTGGAACAACAATTCTTTTTTCTCTCAATCAAAATTTTCAAATATTACAAAGAAAACTAATTTTAACTTGGTGTGGCATACATCTTGCTCAGTATGAACAGTATGTCAGTCTTGTGCTAGCTATGTTTCAAATTTTATAAACTATGCCCTCCCTGTATTTTTTGAATGAAACTATGTTTTAATACATCTACATCTTGATTTAAAGAATGAAAGAATACAGTATGAAGAACAGCTCGAACACAAAATACAGCCAGTTGTGCAGACTTACAGAGGCCAGGTGAAGAGGAAGAAGCTGCTAGACCTGCAGGGATGGCAGAGATCAAATATATAACCCCTGATAACCCTGCCTTACAAGGCCAAGGGCACCACCCTGACCTGCTAACACACGCACACACACACACACACATGCATACACACACATATCAATAGGTACCCTGCTCACACACATGCCCCTTTTCCCCTCACACACAAACACACACACACATTGTTTTAATCGCCATCACTTTCATCACTTATGACAGGGCTCTCCATGGCTCTCATGATGTCTGGCTGCCCTCTATGCTACATCCAAATAATGTGATTTTTCGGGAGCAGCGCCAGGAACTTTCTCCTGCATAACTCATGTATGACTCACCCAAGCATAGCCTCTCTATCTCTAATTCTACCACACATTTTAAATTCTTTTTCCAAGTGAGGACTGGTGATGGACAGAAACCAGATTCTATTTATTGCCTATGAGGAAGAGCAAAGAGGGACACAGTGTAACAGGAAAGGTATGAATTGCTACCTAGGTCGAAAATAAAATTACCTTCCAATATAGTTTATGTCAAGTACCCATGTCATTTTTAATTTAGTAATTAGTTTCAAACTTCCATTTATTTTCCATTGCTATGCACAGAAGGCATCTTTATCATCTCAACAGTCCAACAGTTCAAAGCGGAACACAAGAAGGGTCCTGACCTTCGTAGGAGAGTGACCGTACCATTAAAACCAACAGACATAGTCAAAACAAAAACATTCAAACAAAATCCAACACTGAGAGGAATGCCAGTTACCACTTCAGAAACCTCTGTCCTCTGATACTGGGTTAGTGGGATACTGGGTGCACCTTGGGGTGTAGCACACCTAAGCAAAGCTAAAGGGTACAGGAGAACAAAAGCACACAGAACACATACAACCATAACAGCTCAGGATGGCTGAAGCCCATCCCTGTGAGAGGGTGAGATGAAGTGTGCACTGTAAACAGGTCTGCACACTGTCATAGAGCTGCTTTCAATAATCAGACAACCAATCACACCAACGAGTCAGCTAGACTCATCGATTATCCTAGCCTGAATGTCTTTGGGCTCTGGTAGAAAACCGTTGCTATGCTTGGCAAAACAGCTATATCCTTCATTGGACTAATTTCTTGATTGTTACATTCACTCTGTAACTGCTCTTTCTGTCAGAGTTTGACCCAACATTCACCTGCTCCCAAGGGCTGTCACTCTGAATCTTTATTTTCCAGTTTATTTCCACTGGGTGCATTTGATACTATTACTATGTATTACTGCAGTACAGGGGAGCTCCAGCAAAAGCACCATACCACTTTAATTTATAAAATTTATTTATTTATATCAACACTTGCTTACCAACTTACTTCTCCCTCTTGGCCCTGGCAGTTGCTTGCTTGTGTTAATTGGTTTTCAGATCACTCTTTCTGTAATGACAGCAGGGTTAAGTTCTTGGGAAATACCTGTAAATTAACACTTGCCTCATTACAACATGTTTAGCTGTGCCAAGCATGCTGTAATCCTATATATACTTAAGGCTGGTAAGGCTACATGATGTCAGTATCCTGTCAGCAAACACTACTAGCACTCAAGTGACAGCTCTATCTTGGCTTTCTGTATGTAATAATAAAATACAACTGACATAGATGGACAGATTTCAAAGAAAGAGGTATTTAGTGATGAAAATTTTAAATTTATCTGCTGCCAGATTTTAACAAACAGACATCAGCTGTTCAGGAGATCAGTAATTGGTTTTGATGTCAAAACTTGAGGTCTGTTATAATTATGTAGTTAATTACTTTGGCGTTCTTTGTATGCTGCTGCTAAATGGTCGTGTTTCAGAATCTGTAGACCTTTACATTGGTTGTTTTTCTAAATGAATAAATGTCTCCTTGAGCTGGTTATATATGTACATACAATTTGTAAAAACCAAAAAACAATATGGTCTGCACCCACAATTTTCTAAAAATGTTAGTCACAAATGTGAGAACTGAACCAGGCAAAACAGCTTTCTGTACACTGCCCGTTCTATTTTACAGAAGAACCAAATGTACATTGTATTTGAGTTAGTTTTAGGGGAATCTAAGTCAAGTAAAAGATAGTGAAAATAGCATTAATTGCCAATCTGATTACTATTAAATTTGGACTGAAAATATTTTTATGTTGCATATTCACTGTCTTCCACAATGTTGGTGGCTCTTTTTCTGGCATGCTGCCATGCACCAAGTAAAGTTAATCCCCCAACAAACCCCCATTTCACCCCCAACACACACACCTCACCCCGACACACACACACATACACACACAATGTTTATCAAATTTATTTATGTCTTAATTACAACAGTTCAATCCCAACTTACTTCTCTACTCAAATATCAAACACAGTTCAAGTTTGTGCATTGCTATTGGAGTTTTTTTTCTTTTGTGAGTCTTTTCTTTTTTTTTCTTTTCCTAGTGATGATCTTGTATTTAAGTGTAGCTAAATATAATTACAATTCTTCCCTCACAAATAACAGTTTCTCTGCAAATACAATTTGATTTGGTACCGGCTATTTGGTTCACAGACAATCTGTTATTCAGAAAAACAGTTGATCTCATGTATATAACAATGCAATAATGAATTGAATGAAAAAAGTTGTTTGTGGAAAAACTTCTGTGCTCTCAGAAAAAATAAAAATGAAACTAAAGAGCCGTGGCAAGCTTAGAATATGAAACAGTCTTTTTTATTTAGGTAAACATCGTGCCACTGATTCTTCCTGTACCAACTCAATCATCCTTTTACAAAAAAAAGAAAGAAATACTGAGCTATGTGTTTTTAGTCACTAGCATCCTACAAGTAAGTTCAGACCCTCACAGGGGTTGTTCTATCCATAGAAAGTTGCACTCACCATTGTTCTCTCATCATTTTGGTATTGAGCATGTGTGCAGTTTATTAATACTCTGAGTGTGATGGATATTAATAAACCTTTGTTTGTTACCTTGCCTGACCCTACTGCCTTCCGCTGCATAGAGAGGTTAAACAAACTCTGTTTGAGCCTGTTTACTAGTAACACCATCAGTGGCATTTTCCACCTGATAGCAGCTGGGGAGATAAGAGTTATTTTCACCAGAACTGAAGTGAATCATGCACAGAAGTCATAGCGATAAAATAACCTCCAACACTAAACAACAAGCTTCTGCCAAATTTAATGTTATTCCTACTTCTTCTCTCAATCATAGTTTTGCTTTTATGTCTCGGATATTGATGGTTTTAAAATGCTGCATCATATTGAATATTCTCAAATATTGATGAATATTGTGAAGATTCTGCTTTTGACTACAGTGGTGTCCCCATCAGTCACTGATTTTCTATGCCAAACATGAAGCCAAAATGGAGACCTTCATTGCCTGAAGGGCTGTAGCTGTTATGTATGTGAGTCTTCTCACGGAAGTGCAGTGAATGATCCATCACTGTATGGTTACTAAAACCGAATTCAGTCGACAAAAACCTTTAAGATATATTTTTGTCTTTTTCTTCTGTTAAGGAGTGAACATGAGGCCTCCAGCATGTCCATCCATGGCCCTCCTTTTCGACTTTCTGCTTTGGAACATTTTCAGCTGCAGGACAGAGCAGATCAGGCAGACAGCTGTTTGTTTTCAGTCAGTGTTTTATGGGAGATTAAAGGTCAGATCCTACAGCTGACAGTCCCTCGGGCTGCCAGGATGCCACACAGATACCAGGCCTTTTCATGGAACTTCAGTGGGAGGAGTGACACATGGAGGGCTCATGTGGGACACATGTGGTTCATACTTCCTCATTTAGCTGATATCACAAATAAAGTTAAGAATGCCAAAGCAGAAACAATAGTTGAAGGACACTGACAAAGGTGTGATTCCACAGAAGGGCTACCATTGTAGGGTGCTTTATTCAAAGATTTTAGACACACACAACAACTAAAACAAATACTTAAGTCAGTTATCAGGGTCCAAAGAGTTGACAGCAGGGAAGAGGAGGTGGCCCAAAGTAAGTGCACTGGAATTCAAACATGCATGTGTAACATTTTTGTATATTTTCATAAAATGTCTTTCTAAATCATTATGACACCCAAAACACTTGCATTGGTATCGGTTATCCTTGTTTTACCTTAGTCTAGTCATTCAGTGTGTTTGTTTGTTGTGAAATGTGTAGTTTTTTTTTAAGTTCCCTGTTACATTAAAAAAAATGAAACAACAACTTCCTCTCCCTCATAATAAAGTATACATCTGTGTTTAACCACTGGACAACAGATGTCTTCTACATCACTGAAAAGTAAATGTTTAGGGTTTATGAGGCTTTAAAAGTCCTCATCATACTCGTTTTCAGTTCTCCATTTGACCACAATGGGCTTCAAAACTGGTTGTGTCCTCATATATCCTGCTCGCTTGTTTACGTCCTAAAGTGAGACTTAGGATCAGTGCAGAGAAACTTTTTATCAGATGAATGAAGACAAACTCAGCAGACATAATTCTGCAGCTGACACATCACAGTGAAGGAACAATTCAAAACAATCTTGCACTAGACATTATACGCACAAACGTTGTTTTCTACTCTTTCCATTTACTGATTTGTGTTTTTTTATTATGGTGGTGTATCTGAATACGTGACTCAACACCAGACAACCACTGTACTGTTAGCAGTTGCTGCAGTCATGAGGACCACAGTTTTGGCAAAGCTCAAAGCCATTCTGGTTGGAACAGTAATGACTTTGGCTGAACAACACCTGTTAGATCAGGTTCTAATAACATTCTTGGAAAGCAGGTATGGAAACTTACTGCCCAAAAGCTGATGTAGCAACCCATTTGCAAATGAGGAGGTAAGGCCCACCTTCTTCTGCCCGAGCAGGGCTCTACTGGTTATGTAGCGATTAATTAGTTACTCTATGCTGTTTCTGGTAACTGAGAATTTATCAAATATACAATTGATCTCTTGAACTTATTATAAAAAACAAAAATTATTAATAATATAAAATCCATTCTTTAAGAACACTTATTGCTGTGACATAATCATCCCTTACATTGTTCACAGTAGGACATGGTAAACTCAGTGTGCAGTGTGCTAAACTGCAGAAAGATCTGAAAATAACAAGTCATGAGTCTGTGAGTTTATGAAATGAAGGACAGACTGTGACATTACTGGGACGAATTACTGGGTTGCAAGATGGCACTTTTAGTTCTGGACCCAGGGGGAGCCCTCAACAAGAATCTATGGATACACTCTCCTCCATTAGCAGATACACAATCACATTGTGAAATCTGTACATGCATAGCTGGCTATTCAGTGATTGCACATGGAATATCTGATAATGCCCTTCAGTAAGCAGTGTATGAACCACTGAGTCTGAAGTTAGAGGGCTTTGTCTCGACAGTGGGGCCTGCAGCTAGAGGGCTGCCAATGCTCATAGACTCTTGGGTCACAATTCGAAACCAACGTTCTACTTTGTTTGGGCTTCACCCTCTAAGAGCTGTCACTATTGGGATAAGGGTGAAGCTGATGCGGTTAATGCCCCACTGGTCCAACAGAGCCCACAGCATTAACACACGCCAGTTCACAAGCACTTAATGTATAGTGTGTAACAAGGTAAAAATTTACTGATATAAGGCTCTCCACCTGCATGCTTTGATAAATAGATTAAAAGGCCCACTAGAGGGCAAAGAGTTTGGAGCCTTCTTTGCGTGCTCCAACTTTGGGCCTTGACTCAAATTTGTGGAGGAAGCTTCAAACAGCGGATCTCCCCTCTTTTGTAAATTTTTGTTGTTATCTTCCCTCTTACGTAAATCTTTGTCGTTCTTTTTGTGCAGTTCCAATGCTTAAAGGGTTTGGTGTCACCTCTAATAACCTAAGAAAAAAACAACATCACAACGAGCTGATTGGCCATCAAAACAGGTGACGTGCTTTACATTCTCAAACTGGCTTCTGGTGACTTGATAAACTGAGTCTCGGATGCTAACAAACTGACAACACTTCTGACAAAGAGAATGAATGACAAAAAGAATATGAGTGCAGCATAAAATAATGATTTGCTTTAAAATTATTAATCGAACTTTCATTTAGAAATTACAGATAATATATACAGATAAAAATTTAAAGTGCTTTAAAAGAGCTCAATCATAAGCAGAAGAGAAGAGAAGAGTTTTTAACCTGGATTTAAAAACACTGACATTTGAGACTGACTTCAGTTCTGTTGGTAGCTTGCTCCATTTGTGTGCAGCATAACAGCTAAATGCAACTTCACCATTTTTGGTTCGAACTCTGGGCTTCACTATCTGACCTGAGTCCATATATCTCATGCTATAGCTAACTGGGAGACAGCGTAAAGACTTACGGCCACATCAGGTGAGTCATGAATGCCTAATGGCTGTTTGTGACAAATATTGGACAGCCAGTGAATTTAATTCCAAAAGTTTATTTCTAAAACAGTGTGAAGCAAAGAAAAAAACAAGACATGATCTTTCCGTTGGTGTGGGTGATGACCAAACCGACCAACAAAGGTCAAAGCAGTACACATTTTTATAAAGTAATGTGGCATAAGTTTGCAGAGATGCCACTGTATTCTGACCACCTTCTGTGTTATTATAGACTTGTATAACTTTTTCAGAAAGGAGAGTGTTGACTCATAAAATGCTATTGTTTGTTTGCTTGTTTGTTTATTTCCCCACAAAACATTTTCGGTCATCCTGCCTTTAACACTGAGTAATAATGCAGAGTGAACCATTTGATCTAGTCACAAAGCTGTTTGGACAACAATACTAATACTAAAGTTAGACATTTATGTGTGTGTGCCTGAGAGAGAGACAGATAGAATTAGGAATAAGTGATCTAATTTTCTCCATGACTCATTCACATGAGACTGTCATTTACTTTGAGCCATCTCCCCTCTGTTAAGCCAAAAAGTAATGTCACTGGTGAACCACACAGTGGCAGTATTCTCCAATGCATAACACAGAAGAATTCACAATTGTAATATATATTGTTCTGTGATTGGAATTCAGTGAATTTTAGTGTTTGAACTGAGGGAGGT
>JAPZDY010000004.1:2095767-2111337 GCA_029783645.1 Ctenochaetus hawaiiensis | reverse complement strand
TTTAACTGAGGGAGGTTGAATTTAATGAATCATGATCACATTATGTCTGACTGTGACAATGTTTCACTTCTGATTAACATTTTACCCCATGTTACACCACTGATGAGGTATCTCTCAATCAGACCCCTATATGTTGTCAAGGCTTGGACTGTATATTGTTTATTGTATATTCACATCTGTCCCTCTACTTTATTTTAACATATACATATACTGAAAGGTTTTGCTACGTGTTTATCGTAAACAGCAAATGCAATTTGTTTCAAATGCTCTGCGTCTTTGTGATACCTTATATTTGGCCAGAGGCAAATTTCCGTTTCCAGCCAATGTGTGGAGCTTCTTTTTAATTCCTGTAGATGTCAGTAACAAAGATGCAATAGTTGTGGGCAGTTGCACAGTATATTACAAAGCTAGTGCACTGGACTTGCTCTTGAAGGTGCTGTTGCACTAATGATTGATCAGTATTAGAACCACTCTATGTTAGATTTATGTTTGTTCCTTGTATGTTGAGATCGGCCTCATAATTTAATTACTGTGTGGCAAAAAAAAATAAAATGTTCACTATCAAATGGAACCATAGCACTCTTCTTCTCTTAAAGTCACGTAAATATAACATTGGTCTCAGTCGGGGACATTTCCTTTTTTCTTCCACAAGAGGTCAGAGATCAAGGACAGAGACCTGGATGATTTTCCTCCTGCACACATTAAAACTGACATACAAGAACATTCTTTAAATTCTCAATCAAGGGGATTCTTTTTAATGGAAGTCATAATAAGAAGCTCTACTTGTTCTTGTGGTGAATAAGAAGCTTTAAATTTAGAATTTTTTAGTCAAGTGCTAGACTCATTTAGTAGATGATGGGAGGTTTCTGTAAAGGGGTCAGCAGTGCATGTAAGAGATCTATTTGACCCACTTCAGTATGGCCACTTGCCATAACAACATAATGTTGCAACAGTCTTCGTCACTTTTATGCATTTTTCTCCTTATATGTGAAAACATGCAGGATGCTTTATTTTTATTTTTATTTACTCATTTGCTGTCCAACCAGAGGTAATTTCTTTTTTTCTGATGTGCCCTTGCAGCCCTTGCAACTAAAGTCCCCCTTTAGCTCCCCCTGTCATGCTCCACAGTGCTTCCCTGCACTGTGTACTTACCTATAATAAGAGGTGCTTTAACAATTGAAAAACATTTAAAATACAGTCATAGGACCTCCAATGATCACGCATATAGAGTAACATTTTTTCAAAACTGCAGGAAGCAAAACTTAACAAGATTAGCGTCACAATGGTAGGATCTATTGAACGGCTAGTGTATCAGGTTATATGATCTCACAGAAGTGTTTCTATTTTTATAGCAGCTATGTGTTATTTATTTTTATAGCTTTTTACATGAGGTCTGGCTGCAAAGTGAGCAAGGCACTGAAGAAAGACCTCTGAAACATCTGAGGGCCACTTGTAGCAGTAAAAGAACTTAAATTTAAAGTCCACTTGCAAAAAAGAAGTTTAGTTTGCTGTAATTTGATGATAATTGTTAAAAAATCTTAAAATGGCCATTTAGTAGAAAGTTAAAGTAGTTTGAACGTGTTTTAGTTATTGTCAGTCATATGATATCCTTAAATATTTCAGTGCCCTCACACATATAGAAAGTTGCCTTAGTCTTCCCAACAATCTGAATAGTCAGAGGCGATAGAACAAATGAGGCGGTTCGTGGATAGATTGCTGTCTGAAACATGTTCAGCCTTTCTTCACACAGTTGTAAAGAGAGAAGGCAGACATTTGACACTTCTAAACGAGGTCAACCTTTATTGTAAGACAGGTGACAGGCAGGTTTAAAACAAAAAGGGGTAGAGGAATAGGACGGTTCAGCTGAGACATTTCAGAAATACAAAGTACAGCTGGGACAGAGGAAGGTTAGAGATATATAAGACTTTCACTGTGAAAGGCTCAAAGTTCTGAGACAAACAGGCAACCAAATGTACACAAAATGTAATTGTATACAGTGACATGGATATGCATTGCTACATCTCTGTCCTGATTAACAGGTCACTGTGTGGTGACTTGTCAATAACAAGAAGCCAAGCCATAAAGCATGGCCTGCTTTAGCTTCTATTTTACTCTAAATGAAACCATAATCGACAGACTGAACATCATATTGTGTTGAGGACGACTTGAAACTGATCACTGAAGCAAGAGACAAATTAAGAAATGTTTACTGAGGTAATAATCTTGTGAGAATTAGAGTAATTTTCTCATAGATTTACATATGATTATTCTTTTTAAAGTCAGTAGAGTTGCCCCCTGCTGGCTATTAGAAAGAATGCAGGTTTAGGGAACTTCTGCTTTAACTTTCCAGTAGAGATGCAAAGGCTTTTTTCAATAATATCATGCAGTTTTTGCTTTGGACAGAGGCAGGCTCAGTGTATAGTCTAATGCTAAGTGAAGTTTGCAGGTTGAAGCTTCACAGGATCTTTTTATCCAACTTTTACAAAGAAAGTGAGTAACATGCTTCCTAATTTGTTTATTTATTTATTTACGTTTTAACTTTCCATGTTTTGTTAGTATAAAGTAATGTACCTACATTGTTTATCAGCATGATGTAAGAGTTTTTATTTATGGGTTAAAAAATTACTGTCCATAACAAAAGGAGTTTTGTAGATTTTAAGTGACTACTTTATGAACTGATGAAGTTGGGTGATATCTGAGAGAAGAGAAACGGGAGAGAAAGGACAGTGGATGTGGACTGTGGTTGTGTTACTATTTATTGATTGACAGGGACAGAATGCTGCGACAGCTGAGTCTCACCCTGGATACAGTACAAAGGTTATTTCTATTAATACCTGCTCAAATTCAAACACTCATACAAAGTAACAAATGGCTTGTAATTTTACATCATTGCTAACAATTCATGACTTAACTGTGACACTTGTTTTATTGCAAATGCTCAGCTTACTTTCAGTGTCTAACTCTGCTGGCAATTAAACCAAGGAATCGATGTCACTGGTTCAAACTCTCTGTGCCCTTCAGTCATCTCAGTAGGAGCAATGTGACACCTTCAAGGCCCTGGAGGCATATGACAGGGCGATAACATACTCTGTATTTTTACGTGTGGATGTGTGTGTATGGATAGGGTGGGTTTCAATGTCAGACATAGCAGAGAAGCAGCAGTTACTGTAGAGGTACTTAAAACAGGAGAAGTACTTTGATGCTACAACTCTTCTACAGAGAAAGTCTCTCTGGGTGACGGCGTTGGCCAACGTGGATTGGAGTACAGTGGCAGCCATTAAATTTCTGCAGAATTGACCAGAAGGGGACCACTGAGAATCACAGCACAACAAAAGGAAAATAAGAAGGAGACACATGGGAAACCTGCTATACAGCATGAGAAAAGGACTGACACTGAACTAACTCTGCTACAGCTGCAAGAAAAAGAAAAGCAGAACAGTTATGCTTTTTGGTTGCATTGTTGAAGCCCTCAGTCTTTAGTGTGAAAAAGGAAAACACTGTAACCAAACTACTGTGCACTGCAGGCATTGGCAGATGCATTAGGTGCAAACATGGACTGAAGAGTTTCACGGTTGGATTTCACAGCGAGCACATATTTCCAGTCTGTTGAATGCTTGGGACCAGCTGGCATTCCATTCATGTTACAGAGTATAACTGGCAGTACGCGTGGACGCAGAGCACCAGCAGCTAACACCAGTGGACTTCAACTTTTTCACACTACACAGCCATGTTTTCATTTTTGCATCTGGATTAATCTTTTATCAATGAACTATTGGACTCAATCTCAAACATTTAAAGATTTTGTTGAGGTTGTACTGATTGATTGGCAGATTTATTGACCAGAATTTCAATTACATAAATGCTGATCTGTTCAGGTATGCGACAGAGTTAATCCACAGAATCAACTAGTTAATTATATGCATTCTACACAGGATTACAGCCTTATCACATGAAACAGTGCATGCTATTGAGTCTGAGGTGGAGAGTCAACACAAACATAGTGTTTCATCAGGAACAAGCAGCAGTCTATTTTCAGTAGAAATATCAGGTTGAGATCCGGTCAGAGGATCATTTCTGGGTCCAGATGTTCCTCAACACTATGCTGGTGGTCCTGACGGACCTGGCCGCACGGCTCCTGGGTAACACAGTGTTCCGACAGCACTTTCACTTGGTGCTGTCAGCAATGGTGATGTTCGGCCCTGCACTGAGCCTTTGGGTCTCCCAGCACAGTGTCTTTGCCAAGAGAAGCCACTTCCTCTACAGGTGAGACTGCTTCCTGTTCACTTCCTGTTCATTGTGTACTTTGGTGGTATGATTGTGCATGTCATGTCAGGCGGCATATCAGTGTTTGAATTGTTTTATTTGTTAAAAGCTGAAGTACTGAATAAGTTCCTTAGTTTATGCCTTTACTGTCTGTTCTACTGTGAACTGTGTATCAAGCATGCTATCACATTCTGCCAATCTGCAAAGTTTACTGCTCAAACATTTAGTGAAAAAATGAAATGTACAAATTGAACATACTTACAAAGAAATGAATGTACCCAACTGCATCACGCTTACATAAAATAATTCAACACAAACATTGATGGATATTGATCAAACTACAATTTTGGAAAGCTACCAATTACACTGAAGGCTGTGAGAATAGTTTTTTGTTTGTTTTGCCACTTTAGCCAAGCAGAGGAAATTGTAAACAACATTTAACAACATTTCCTCATCAGTGCCAGAAGGCAATCCATTACATTTCCTGCTGAATCTTGCACAATAACAGCAGTGTTGGAAATGTAACAAAATGCTTAGTAGAAGTCACTATAATCATACAAATTTATCCATTAATGTTTCAATGTGGCTTCAGTCTTTCACACCACACAACACACCCACTGAGAAAATTTCCTAACCAAGTAGCTATTGGTGTTTAAGCCTGGAGTGTGGACGACTTTTTAAAGGCTAGAGTATCTGTTTTTTCATGAGAGGGAGGAGCTAGTGAGGATGTACACTGTACATTGCTTTCAGTCAATGATGCCTAGCAGACAGCTAGCACCTGCTGTTACTAAATGTGGCCACACCCTTAATTATACTTATCTTTGAACTTTAATGAAGTGTGAGTACAACAAATATTCAAAGTAAAAGTGTTACGGAAAGAGGCTTTTGGAGTCAGTCTCAAGTAGCCATTTGAAGGACTGCAGTTTTTTGCAGATTTTATGTTGTGTTCCTTTTCTCAGCCTCAGTTTTCCATTTAGTCTGTAGACAGATCTACTTGGTTGTTTTCTGCACTTAATTGTAAACAAAACTGAGTTGATGTTTTTTTTCCCATCATTTTTGCCTTTTCCAATCTCTCAATGTACTTGTTTAACTGTTTGCACATTTCTGCTTCTTCCAGGATGTTCTTGCGATCTGGTTGGGGCTGGACCTGTATTTTTGTTGGTTCTTTTGTCTTTCTCCTCTCCTTCTCCATCCGTCGCTCCCTCTCTCTCTCTGTCCGCCACCTCTCCCGGCTCGTGGTGGCTGGTGGATTGTGGCTTTGTTTCTGTAAACTCCTTGATCTCCTGGAGAATGCCACAGGTAGCTGCTACGAACCTCTACTCACTGGCCCAGAGGTCACCAACGGGCAGCCTCTGTTGGTGCTGCGAGAGGGGGAAACTAAGTCAGTGTGTCTCAAAGCTGGGATGCTGTGGAGGGGCTATGAAGTGTCAGAGGATGTCTTCCTCCTCTGTCTCTGCTGCCTGCTGTTAGCTGAGGAAACAGCAGTATTTGGCCCCTATCTGAGCCTCGGCGGGATCTCAGATGCCCCTCTGAGGATCCTCTTCCTGTTCTGTGTTCTCCTGCTTGGGCTCTGGATCTTTCTGCTGCTTTGTCTTTTAGCTTACTTCCCTCAGTTTCCCACACAGCTACTGGGGGGCGCTCTGGGTTGTCTGAGCTGGAGGGGATTATATCAGGGCTGGTACCGCCTGGGACCCAGCTGGTGCTGCCCTGGGAGGCCTGGACTGGGACTGCTCAACACCAAGACCAACTTTACTGGAGCAGATGACACAAAAGTCAGCCATGATACCAGCAAGTAACTAAGGAAAGAGATTGTAAGACTAATGAAAAGATGAATGCAGTTATAAACTGTTGATTGTTTGGAGATGACTGAAAATTCTGTTCCGCACACTGAATTGTCCATTTGTGTTGTCCTCTTGTATCAGACAAGAAATCCTGTTGCAACAGCATGGAAAAGTGGGCTTTCAAAAATATATTTGTACACCAAACATGCCGATTTCTTATCAGTGCCAAAGCAGCAAATACATGCTGTCGTTTTTCAAGAGCCTGCTTGCTATGACATTTTAACAGGAGTAACAATGAACAGGAAAGTGTCAGCAAGAAAGCTCCTAAAGCTCTGATTTGCCAGATATGTCACTTGCATATTAACCACATTAACTAATCACTTATGAAATCAATCAATTAGCTGACAGATGCCATTAAACACAGATTTTTTCCCCCGTCACTGTTTATTTTGCATGAGGAACATGTTTGAGAAAGACCACTGTCTGAAAACATCTTACCAGACAACATGTTCAGTTTTAGTTGAGTTTGGTGTTAGTTTTTTCTCTATACTTCAGATGCATTGCTGTCCCTTGTATTCGAAGACAACTAAAGCAGTTATTAAAACTTGAAATTAACTTTATTTTCATAGATTCCTGATTCCCTGAGTGCAGGTTCTCTATTACTTTGCAATGTACTGCAGCAGACACAGCAGTATATTTTTAGCTGCTGCCATGTTCAGATCTTGATTTAGATTGTAGCATGCTGTCATATGCTAATTTGCTTAACAGAAAGTACAAAAAAAGGATGATAATAATGATATAAAATTTATTAACCCTCCTTGGGGAAATTCATTTCAAGGGCTGCCACTGTACAGCGCCCATTTCCATGTTTCTGGTGGTGGGGGAAACCAGAGCACCTGGTGGAAACCCTCGCAGACACAGGGAGAACATGCAAACTCCACACGGAAAAACCATGTTCCAGCTGGGAACGGAACCCAGAACCTTCTAGCTGTGAACTCACTTGGAAATTTACTTTTTGTTGTAGTTGTTCTTTTTTGTTTATTTATTGGCATCCCATCAATTTTTGCATTCATTAGCATATAATGCTTATTAGCACCAAGATAGGGAGCATGGTAAACCTAAAGGTAGGGACACAGCAGGCCGTTGGTGGTCGGTGATCCGCCTGGGCCTGGTGTGTCCCGCACCGTCGGCACTCGTCGGATCCCCGTCAGGGGGCTCCCGGCCGATTCAACATGTTGTGTGGCGTCGGCCGTCGTGACAATGATCATTCTGATTGGCTGTTCGCTAGCGAATCAGTGCACGAGAGGAGAAACAGCGGTGTAAACGACGAAGGTAACAAAACAACCTAGTAAAGAAAACACACAGGGTTCTCCTCATTCTTTCACACCAGCGCCTTCAGCGGTAATTGGATATTTATGATGTCATTAAGTCAATTAATCCCACTGTGGTGCCGACAAGCGAGACTGATTCAAAGTGGAATGAAAAGGGGCACACTTTCAACAGTCTTCCGGCTTCTCTTTTTTGAACGAAAAATACAGAATACCGCCGCGCTGCTGGAATCAGAGATTGCCTCTCGTGCAGGCGCAGGACGAAGGTGCCAGCTGGTGTTCAGCTATCGTCGCCTCGGTGTGTGCAGGGGCTGCCTTAAACAGGTAAACGTAGGGCGACGCAGCAGTCGGCCGGTGTTCTCTGACGTCAGCCGACCTAGGCTTGGTGTGTCCCCGCCCTGATGGTATAATGTCAGCATTAAGCTCAAAATAGAGCCTCCCTTAGCTGCAAACAGGGTTGATAACGGTTTTGCGGATAGTGACAGCATTATAGTTGACAGAACAAATACTGGGATAAGAAATGGGGAATGACACGTGACAAAGGCCTGATGTGTGCTTACAGGTGTTGCAGTTAGAGGTTGTTGCCTTAAACCAGGGGTAAACAGGGAAACTCAACCAGCACGTGACTTTCTAGAATGACACAAATAGCATGCGGTGTTTCTAACACTGCAGCTAAAAAATGTGGAGAGGACTGTGTAGGTATTCCAATGTCTGACATTGTGGCCATCTTGCTGTCCCCCTTCTACAAAAAAATAAGATACATAAATATTTCAACAAAAAAGTAAAGGGCCAACATTTTCTAAATCCTAAAATGGTCACACTTCACCTCTCACCTCCATATGCAGAAAGATGACAGGAGACTCATAGCCCTCCTAAATCTGTTTTATAGATAAAATGTCTCCAGAAAGAAAATATATACAAAACATCAAACAGCAGAGGATAAATGCTGCCTTGACATCTGATACAGTTAAACAGCTATCTGCCTCACAAAATCAATACATGCAGTTTCACAGCGCTCAAAGTCGTTGAGAGGTTGTACAATTTGTCTATTGTATATAAAGACATAGCTTCTTGTCTGAAAACAGCGATAAATTACATTTGGGGTTGATTATTCCCTTGTAAACTTCCCAAACTTTTAGTCAGGTAATATTAATTAAATCTATTGGTAAATTTTTAAAAAGCAAACAGGAACATTCCTTCATTAAAAAAATAAGCAGACAAGAAAGACTGATATCCGGAAGATTCAAAATAATTCTAAATATTATTGTAGACTTAGAGAAAGTACATGGCTAATGAGAATTAAGGCAAAGTTTTAGATTTTGTCTTCAGAAGACAAATTTCCTCTTAAAAGTTGGGGCCTTATTCAAAAAAATAAAACAACCAAAAAAACAAAACAAAATACAAAAAAAAACAAAAAACAAAAACAAAACAAAACTAGCTTTAGCTGGTGTCACCATATCAAAATGGATTAACAAAAGTAAATGACTGGACTTTGTTCTGTAGTGACATCATTACAGATTGAAATATTGACACAACATTCAGTTTGCTACAGCTACTGTGTGCCAGTCAAGAGCAGGAAATGCTGCTTCAGTACTCATTGCTTCATCCTCATTTTTTTTTAATTTATAGTATGTACCACACAGTAACTTAACTGATTACTAACAAGGTTTTTAAGTCTTACCAACATGGTAAACAAATCAAGAGAATATCTGTGTGTACTTGAAGAGGAACAAGTGCACCTAAAAGTACTTTTAACCTATCATTAGACACGAGTACTGAGGCAGTGAACTGAACTTGGCTTTTTGAGGGTGTCAACGTGGGGTTAGATCATGGCAGATTTAGATGATGTACAAAGTCATAAAACTTGTAATATTTAAGGATTAAGTAGGGATCAAAAGAGTAAGATTTATCAAGAGAGGGAGGGGATAGAGGAGTTGACAGAGTCCACGGGTTCCCAGTGACAGTTCATCATGGCGTCATAGAGCTCCTCACTGCGCTGCATAAAATCTTTGTTCCACTGCTCCACATCACATTCAGGGATGGGTTCTGTAAAATACCAGCAAACAATTACTTGTACACATCCTTGGTATTTATCTTTTGATGCAAACAAAGCACATGGCTATAGAAAAATGAGTGACTAATACTTTACAAGTCATATCCGGGAGGTTTTCGCCGCTCCCACCCCTTAAGAAAAGACTTAAACAGCTGCCCTGCATACTTCCACATAGGGATGTTGTAAACATAAGCATTTATGATAAAGTTGGTAATGTCTATTTCCAAAACAAGTCAGAACCTTATAGTCGGCAACCATGGTATAAGGCATTTAAATTGGTAACATACAAAGTGTTGCTGACAGGCTGACATCATGTCCTATGTAATAGCCAAACACTGAAAATAATTTTAATGGTTTAACAGAAAAAGACAAGGAGACCAAAAAAAGAGAAATTGAAGGGTACTCACCTTCTGCATTGTCCTCTTCCATGTCCCCAGTCTCCTCGTGGCTCTGCTGGGGACATGGAACATTGATCATCATTATTCAAACACTGCAAGGAACACTGGTATTTCTTTAAGCATAAGCAACATGACATAACATTCTCTTACCTCTACAGCTCCAGACATGTCAGTAGACATTGGTGGCATCCCCATGGGAGGTGGTGGCATCATGTGGCCCGGAGGGGGGTAGCCATAGGGCCCATAGTTATAGTTGTACCCACTGTTGTAGCCGCTGTTATAGCCACTGTTATAGCCATTGTTATTGTAGCCACTGTACTGATCATAGCCACCCCACTGTGAGTAGTAACCCCCTTGACCCCCACTACTATTGCTGCCATAGTAACTAGACTGAGACTGGTTGTAGCTGCTGTGGTAATTTTGGCCCTGGCCCCCATGGTAGTTGCTCATCTTCTGGCTGCAAAACAAAAAAAGACTTGAGTTCACCAAGATTTGATAAGAATTTGATAAAAGACACTTGGAAAAATTCAGCCCAGATAGTTCATTGAAGATCAAATTATAAATGTAATGTAGATTCGTCAGAAATACATCCAGCTTGTGTCATCAAACTTAATTTTTCAAGATTTAAGCTTCTCGGCCATATTTTGACGATCTATGGTGTACAGTCTAAAGCACACAGCGCTAGTTCAATTGGGGTGTGGCCAAGCCCGTTTTACTATTTGGACAGTGCAAAATCTAGGCACTAAATGAGGTGCAAGGCGCAAAGGGGGTAGATGTAGTCCCTTCATGAATCATTGGTGTCTTTTGGATGTGACACACATGAAGCCAGTCAGTGTGTTGTCTCTCATCCCCTTTGACAGCCTGGTGTGCCTGAATAAGGCGCATTGCTACCGAGATGGTGGAGTCAATCGGTCACAGAAATGAGTGCTTTAGTGCACAGGGTTGCACGAGGTAACAGTGCACAAGCAGATCATTTAAGAGAGCATCAGTCATCCAACGAGCACCCAAATTATGGCAGATGTTGGGGAATGATAAATTAATTTGTTTTATTTCATTAACATAAACAAAGAAAGAAAACAAAAAAAAAAACCCTTGGAATTTTAACAGCCACCTCAGGCATTTTATCCTCTCACCAACCTGACTGAAAGGCTGATGATCGGCTATTTCACTTATTATAAGGAGTCTTGCGTGTCTCCATGTGTCACAAGCAGAATGTACGTGCCTTTTGACTGTGCCTATGTACACATATGCAAATAGTGCACCTCAATTTCACTGTTTGTTTCCATTTATGGCAATCAGCTATGTGTGCAGAATATCTCTGCATAACAACGAAAATTTTACTGTGAGACCACACAAACTTGCTTGTGCAACAGAGACAAATCAGAGATTGAAAAATAAATAAATGTTTTCTAAAACTGACTCTTTCCTCTTATAAGCACTACTTTAACAACCAACATAGAATCAGTAAAAGCAACACCTACACACTATAATAATTCCCGTCACTAGACGTATAGATGTATTTAGCAGAGTTTACATTGTCTTTATGCTAGAGTTCACTTAAAGCGAGAAGACATACATCCTAGAGATTTTGTCATGTTTAATCATGTTTACTTGTCAGTGTCTTACCTCTTTGCCACAGCTATACTGAGCCTGAGCGGTTTCCCTCCCAGCATCGTACCCTGGCACTCCTCAATTGCCTTCTTCTGCTCGCTCTCCTCCCCAAACTTGACGAAGCCGTAACCTCTGCAAGTCAAACAGAAGTTATACCTCTTCTCCACACCACCACACACTCCATACTTGGTGCTTATTAGCCACTTATAATAGAAACAGAATATAATGGGTATTATTATGGTAGAACTGAAACTTGTTGTTTTACTTTTAACATGAGGTAGCATCACTTGAATTGTGAGTTGCTCTTGCTTAGCCTATATGGGGAAAACAATAGTTTTAGCATAAGAATGTAAGAAAACATTTCTTCAGCCTTTTTTCGAAAATAAATGAAGATGAACTGGTGGTCAACGTCCATAGCATTGCTATCAAAATAATTATTTCACCACAGATACAAGGACACATTTGATATTTTTGTGTTTATTTTCAAATGAGAATATTATACACACAACATGGAAATAATATGCAGTTCAAGAAATCGACACTTCTAAAGCCACATCACTGCCCTGTGCAATTCTAAAAGATAACATACCTGGAGTATCCATACTGGTCAGTGACCACTTTGGCCCCCTTGCACGAAAGATACTTCTTGAAAACTTGGTGCAGTTGGAAGTCATCCACCTCGGAGGCCAAGTCGCCCACAAACACTGAGTACTCCGGCCTGAGACAAGTAAATTTTTTAATCAAGTTTTCTTACTTTATTACTATTACTGCAGAAGTGTGTTAAGGAGCCAAAATCACTAGAAGACATTTCCAACAAGAACTACATGTTTTTTCCACATGTATTGTGCTTTGATAAATAAAAATGTTCTTATTAGTATGGCAACCTAATAGCCCACTCCTCCATGACAAAGAAAGTCCATGACCCCCGACCCACCCACCCCCACCCGGACCGTGACTTTGGGCAGCAGGAACAGCTGATTTATTTTCTTTGAAAAATTGTAGCATTTCAAAACTTTAAATAGTAACAGTAACATGCAAAAGTTGAATGTGATCATGTCTTACTTACCCTGCCTCTGGCCGTTTTCCATAGGTGGCATAGTTAAGCTTAAACTTCCGGGGCTGCACAGGAGGAGAGAAAACACACACACTAAGCAAACCTCAAACACCAAAGACGTGTAGTATAGCACTGATATTGCTGGAATAAAGAGTGGAGTTATTATGGTTGTTGTTATTTAGGTTTACATACCTCCACCACCCAGACCAGCCTTTAGCCCATTCCTCAGTTAGTTCCTACCAGAGACTCTATTCACCAGCTTCAAACAAAGTACATTTATGTACAAGCAGCCTCTCAGCCACCTTGAGCAGCAGGTACAGGCTGGTGGACAGGGGAGCCCAGTAGCTTGGCCAGCTCACAAGGCCAACAGCATTTTAAATTCAGTAGCAAGCAGCTGAAGCTCATAACTTTTGACACTTCAAAAAAGTTTAGAGCTGGCATGACTTTTTTAGTTTATTTTATATCACCATACCCTGAGCAGACTAGATGTCACTACAGCCGATACAAAGCAAAGTTTACCCAGTATTATTTGTATTTTGTGATATTAATTTGTATAGCTATTGGTTAAATTCACTGGAAAAGAACAATAGTGGCAGCAAAACACAAACACAAGTAAAAAAAAAAATTGGCACAATCAACAAATGTTTTGGGACTCTAAGAATCTGGTGTGCTTACATTAAAAAAAATAAGAAAACCTAAAGTTATATTTATTAATAAAAATTCAATACTGTTTAGTTACTGGTATTTCAAAAGAGGGCCAAGTCTAGTTGAGCTCCACTATCCACAGTCAAATCAACAATTAAATACTGCTATAAAATAAATCTAATACTGGAAGAAAAGGAAGGCAGTATTAAATTGTCAATAGTGTATTTAAATATTTATGGAGAAACAATAATTCACTGTTCAGGAGGGATTACATCAAACATATAAGAGTAGGTGTTTTGCAATTACACCGTAGAACTTACCGGATTTGATCCAGGGACCAGTTTTCCATTTAGTCTTTGGACACAGCGGTCAACACTTGCTTCATCTGCCAGCTCCACAAAGCAGTATCCTGCTGAACCCCTGCACAAGAGGACAGAAATGTTACAAACACACCAAGAAAAAGTACTAGCTACAGTCTCAAAGCACTTTTCTAATTTAATAGAAGCCACAAAGGTGATTTTGCCATTAAACCTGCTTTCACATTAAGATTAAGGATGAGTGGTATTACAATTTCGATAATTCTTGAAAGACATGGGGAAAACCTACCAGCACATATATTATTACATCATTTGTCATTACAGCCATAACGCAGGGACACGCATGAAGTATACCCTACCCTGTAATCCTGTGAGTTATGATCTTGACTCCAAATGGTGATTCTCCCATAGCGCTGAAGGCCTGCTTGATGAAGTTCTCGTCCATGTATGGGTCCAGCTAAACGAACAAAAATTCAAATCGCATTCAATTTAAACCGAAACAAGAAGAGTTCATAACAGAAAGAAATATTAGACACAGCTTTGTAATTTGAAAAATGAATAAAATTGCGTGTATTAGTAAATATGCTTAGGAGAACTACAGTTGAGATTTTTTTTAGTATTACGTAACATCATGTATCTTTATCGCGGAAATACTAAAATACCACACATGCTTGACTGTTAACACTAATGATAACTCTGCGCCATTTTGTTCTCCCAGATAGCCGTGCATGTTACAAAGTTGCGTTAACAGCTGACGGTTGATAACTTTACAGATGTAAAGAGTTAGCATGCAGCTGTGTGGAAATACACGGTGCTTGGAGATTCGGCGTTATTTGACCACCGTTCATAGCTAGTACCGGTTTTATTGAAACACAAATTTCTACGAACAAAGTAGCTACTTCACCTCTACACTAAGGTTAGCTGAACACTGTACGACAGGGTCACGTTTCGGGACTAATTAGCGTAACTGACTTAGCAACAACCACGCGTAACGCTAGCTAACCTAAGCTAACCTTCCCGCACCGAAAGAGAAAGAGCCTTAAAACTCACATCACCCATCCACAGGCTCGTCTGTCTGTTAAACATCTTGAAGCTGGAAATGAAGACGATACTGTAGATGAATTCGTTGTTGTTTGATACGGGTGCAAAAAACCAAAATTTTACAGCGTTAAAACTTCTCCAGACGTTCGAGACCGACAGTTCGTCGTACCTCTTCCGTCTCCAATTACTACGGTGTTCTTCCGGTGTTATGGCGACTACTCCGCTCCGCTACTCCCCCATGGCTACTCCCTCCCTTCGCGAGGACCATCAGCAGTTCGCTATTACGATTGGTCCAGTCAGACCCAGGCGGGAAAGGACTTCACTTTAACTTGCACTCGTCATATTGATATAACTGACTCTTTTACAAACGATGTGTTGCACATGATGACTAGATTAGACCCCTGGGTAATCCATCCTTCATACATTTATATACTATATTATTTAAAGTATTTTGACATTTCAAAGCCATGTCCTTGATTCAGAGATGAACCACTTTGGGATGTCTTTTTTCTCTCTCCAGATACTAAGCCCATAGTGTATTATTTTCTCGGTCGGCACTATTAAGTAAACTCTTGTTTGTTGCTGCTATTCCGTTTTCAATGGCATTCCTCATATTTTCTCATTTAAATACCTACACAATGTTAGTTTTCAACTATAATATTTCAGCAATAGCTGACATTGGGTCTCGGAAATTCAATACAGCAAGATGGTGAACCTGTAAGCATCATAAGGGCGTCGTGTTTTCATCTCAAAACAAGGTCCCACCGAGATTTGAACTCGGATCGCTGGATTCAGAGTCCAGAGTGCTAACCATTACACCATGGAACCTCCTGTCCATGACAGAGTCGAAAATGACAACTGCTGCATAGCTCAGTCCCACAGAAATATTGACATATTTTGTGTATGCCTCATATCCCATGCCTAAGGAGGAATCTTTCATTTCACATACCATATTAGTGTAGTTAAGCGCATAACTGCATGCTTTCATTTTTACAGTTTGGAGGTTATGTTGTATCTTATTTTAAGGCACTATTTTAATTTCATACTCCCCTGTTGAACTTCAAAAGCACCCTCTGAAG
>JAPZDY010000004.1:2084494-2095667 GCA_029783645.1 Ctenochaetus hawaiiensis | reverse complement strand
GGTTATGTTGTATCTTATTTTAAGGCACTATTTTAATTTCATACTCCCCTGTTGAACTTCAAAAGCACCCTCTGAAGTCACTTCAGCTGCTTTATACAAGAAGATGAAAAAGGAGAACACAGCCAACATTATCATGCACACAGTTGTTTATTCAAAATTCACAGCAGAAGCAGGATGAGAGAGACTCAAGGCATCTGCACATCAACCTGGTTATCAGACTCACTGACAGACAGGGCCAGTTCACACAGAGTAAAACTCAATCCACATGAAGAAGCCATATAACAAAAGGATACATGGCAGGAAAACCTTGTAGTAGTTCTCAGGTCATTTTGTATCACCTCTCTATTGAATGTTAATTATCTGTCAGAACACAGGGAGTTTGGCCAAGGGTTCCTCATCTGGGTGTCATTTTAGCCTCTAGAGTGTTATACTCTCCAAACACATAGAGGTCAACTGATGATATATGATGGACAATGTTTAAAAAAACTTTTACCTTTTACTTAACTTTTTCATACTTTTATTTGTTTAAATTGTTGCACTTCATTTTTTGTCACTTTTTATCCCTGACAATAAGCTGTGTCTGCTTTAGCTTGAGAGGGAGGTCTCTCCGAGAGCCATTTTTTTTAGTAATTTCCACTTATCACAATCATGCAGAAAACACAATAAAACCAAAACAAAATATTTTGAAAATGGACACTATCACCTTTTTTCAAATTCCAACAACATGCCAGCTTTGTGGACACTGGTTATCATGCTGCAGTTGATTGACAGAGACCTGGATCAAGTCATATCTGAACCTGAAGAATCTGGTCACATGATTACAACACACACAGATGCTAAAATTACATATGACCAGAGTCTGTCATGTCACAACAATTCACAATCAATGAGGTGGTATAATTTTTTTAGTTGTTGTTACCACCAAAAGTCAGTGGTCACCCAAGAGTCTATGTAGCTACAGCCACTAATAGGAGATGACAGCCATGCTGGCTTCACTATGTGGCTCAGTGCTTTGAGGTTTAAGGAGCTAACCAGAAACATGGCACCCCTTGTACAATCTGATGATAATCTGTGGTTGCATTAAGAGAGTACTCCACTGAATGGACATTACATCTTTTTTTATTATTCCATGTACTGTCCTCCTTGTCAAGACCTAATCCCTTGAGTGCCCACAGTGCAACTGGACCACCAACAGTTTAGTCAGATACTGGTGTATTATGTTAGTAGTGACAAGTGTAGTTTGGAGCTATAAGCCTGCAGCAGGGATGAGAAGAGGGCTGCCACAGAGGTGTGCTAAACTCAATCCACACACTAAAATTTGAAACTTGTAGTTCTCAGCCCGACTATTACTGACTCAGGTGACAACACTTGAGTCATTTTATTAGATTCTCACAGCTACCTCTAAGGCCTTGAAAGGCTTTCTGCAGCTTTATTTCACATATGCTGTGCTACCCAACACCTGTAAACAGTGTGTGATGTATAAAATAAGTTCCCCTTTAATCATCATCTCTTACTATTACTGACTGACCTATCTTTTTCATACAGTGCACAAGGAGCAAAATCATTGGGGTGCAATATTAGTATCCAAACAAAACATAATCACTCGCCTCACTTCCACAGCACTATAATTGCATTTACATTTCTATTGTAGCCTTACTCTTGCATATTAACCACCATTACCATAGCAACATTTACAGGAATCATGTAGTGTTGTGGCAATACTTGCATCCTAGGACAATGCTGTCTTGTGCAGATGCTTATCAAAGGCACTCATACTGTTATTTAGCACATACAGGCCTAACCTCCAACAGGTGTAACGGCTCTGCCTCTAAAACAGAAATGTTTTTTTTTTTTTTAGTTCAACATAATCCTTTTCTTTGTCACCATCTGGAGCAGGCCTTTTACCTGCTAACAGGTTCTCCTTAGCTTCAGTCTATGGCAGAACATACCGTATGATCATTAAACTCATAACTTCTAAACACATTTTCAGCTATACAAGGTTATCAGATATAAAAGGCTGCGGTCACAAACTGAACATAAAACAGGTTACTTTGAAGATTATCTTCATGACACTGATGTGAGCTTGCATTTTGCTGGTGTTTTTTTCTTCTCACCATTTAAGACAGTTCAATGGAAATAAATAAAGTCTCAACTGACATTAGTGTTTGTTGCTGAATGCACAATACAAATATTGGCTGTAGACCTGGCACACTCATGGCAGACAACAGAATTGAAATACAGATTAACCAAGCCAGAGATGTTTACAGTAGGGATGGAACATGTTTAAGGACCAGGCTTAAACAAAAGACAAAATCATGCAGGTAAAGGTATACTTACACACAGTGAAGAGTCCAGTTTCCAACAAAACATGAATAGTACAGGGTGTCATTTTTGTTTCAATGAATTGAATAGTGCAAAGCGTAATATTCAGTAGCAGAAATGGTTTGGAAACAGGGAGAGGAAATGTTCTTGCCAAGTGTTGGCTAAGTTTTCCCTCCAGACTTGTTAAACAGTGTCCTCAATATGGCATTTGACATGGTCATAGTTATTTTGAAAACTTTGATTTAATGCTTCTTGACAGAACACTTTTGCAACAATTGCTTCTCTTCTGTTACACCCATGTGGCAGATGAGTCGATCATAGAGTCACAAAGGAGACTGTACACTTTGAATGGGGCTTGTTTTTGTACATGGTTCTCAGCACAGGTACTGTACCATCATCAAGTCATTAGACAGTTTCCACAGGATCTGTCAGCTGATCCTCTGCTCTTAACTCTTGATTCAACAATCCAACCAGCACTGTTTTTACTGGAGAGGGGAGAAACAGACTGTAACAGTGTTAATTTACTTTAAAAGAGTTCAAATGATTTTATTTATTCACAGGATGCTGAGGAAGATTCGAAAAGAAATGAAAAAATGAGAACTTTAAGCTACCACACACCCTGGCTAAATAGACCACTGCTCATCAGGGTAAGGTTCATTCAACAATTTATCATCCCCCATCCCTGTCTTAACACTTACAGCTAACCATGCAGCAGCACTTTGATATTCTGTTCATGGAAGACACATCTTGTGGTTATCACATTGTGCTATGTTTTTGTACAACCCCTAGTAATAGGAGAGGAACTTGGAAGGAAACATCAATCACAGCATGTCCATACCTATACCTGAGAAAAGGGTTAAATCAGCCATCATCTGTCTCAGATAAAAGATGGAAAAATAGACAACTTTTCCATCACTTTTCCCTTTGAATAAATATCCTTTTCTGCCTTTTTGGCTGAAACATGATTTAGCAAAATTAGTAACTTTGTAAATCTGATCCCTTCTTGACTTTGCCATGACTTGGAAAAAAGTTTAAGTACAAATAAATGTACTACGGTTTTGAGTTGGTCTAATTGTCAATTTTCACAGTTCAACTTTAGTAGTTTACATTTTTTGACTTACATGCCAACTGACATAACTTGTGAAAGTAACTCTAAAATTTCCAAAAGGACTTTTTTTCTTCACTGCAATGACGCTCACACAGCAGATACCCAGTGGTAAAAAAGAGCTTGAATGCTCCATCTTTTGGATGACAACTTTGAACTCTGAAAGTGAGGAGTGAAATGATGGAGATACAATCCAGTGGCTAAGTTGGCCAAAGTTAAACTTGTTGTTTACATCACTGAGGCTCACTGTTTCTATTTAGACTAAAACAATGATAAGTGGCTGTCTGGTTAGCTGAGCTGAGCTGATGTTCATGATACTGTGATTGGAACACAAAGTGTTCCTGACTCTTTTGTTTTCTTTGGAAGTTATGTAATTGAGATGTGACTCAACATAATAAAAGACACTTGTAAGTCAATCAAAAACTTTTGTTGTAGGGTTCAGCACGTAGTTTGACAATGCACATTAGAATCATCCTGTTATCCTCTGAAACCGAGGGGACTTGGAGAGAAAAATGTTGTCCATTGTTCACTTGAACATGTGTTTGTATGTATACTCATGATGTTTCTCCTGGCAGCAAGTTTATATGCATGTGTGTGTTAAGAGCCATTATGTCGGCATTGCAGTCTCCATCAGCGGCCATGTTGGTTCCACAGTCCTGCTTAGTGACCTATGCAATTATAGTGACTCCAGTCCATCAGACTGACAGATGTTTTGTGTCCAACAATGATATAATCATGCAGACCTGATTATTTTTGCAGCCCACAGTTACAGAACAGGTCCGACACATGTTGCCCTCACCTCAACCTGACCAAACTATCAATGGCTCTGTGTTTGTATGCCTCAGTGCTTGTCATGGCCAAGGTTTGGAAGTTTCTCCAGCAAAGCCTTGTGGTCCACACCCACGCTGGCTGCTAGTCCTCCTTCATTGATTGGGGTTCCACTGTAGTCGATGTCCTCTCCCTTTAGGGTTGTCATTTGACCTCCTAAAATCATTGTGGTCACATGTTATTGGAACACTTAACTTCACCCATTAAGTAAACATTTCAAAGATGATAGGACACGTTCATAACTAATGTAATAAAAGATCTTTGTACCATATTTGTTTGGAAATACAATCGATATCCAGCTTGCATTAAGCACAACTGTACATGTGTGGATGATGTAAAGTGCAAAACATCTAATTTAACTAGGAAACATTAACATTGCACAAGTATTTAGGAGAATAAACAGAGTAAAGGGTGCAATTTTTTTCTCATTTAGCTTCTTAAAACTATTTTCTGCCAAAGTAAGAGCAGTCTCAGTTATTTCCCAAGTGGTGTCTGTTGGAACAGTTGGAAAAAGTATGTTGTAGAGATGCTCCCATGTACCAATCATGGTTGACCTCATGTAGTTATGTTAATTTTATGTTATAGAAAAAAATTAGGATGGGATATTAAACTTACAGGAGCCTTAAAGGGCTGCAGTCCAGTAAATGAAGTGTCAATACCAAAAATGTAGTTTTTTAGTAATAGAATCTACAGGGAAATCTAAATAGAATTTAAAACTGAGAAGAAAACAAAAAAAATAATATAATAGTTGTTGTATTACCCAATGCATTCAACAGTGCTGCACCAGCGCAGATGTCCCACTTCTTAATAACAGTGATGTGGATGTAAACATCTGCCTGGTCAATAGGACCAGCGTCACTAGAAGGCATCTCTAAAAGTGACAGGACCTTGTAGCCTGAGAAAGAGAGTGAGACCATTATCAAAATGATTTGTTTAATCTTTATTGCACTAGCACTACAGCATGCTGATATCTACTCCTACAAATTAAGATTCAAATGGCATAAACCTACTTGCTGCCTGTGACAAGAGAGAATGCTGCAGCCAGCTGCATTCCTACACTATCTTTCTTTTCACTGTGGCTGCTGAAACTCACCACCTTTACAGAATTTAAACAGATTTCTCTTCTCATTTTGTACTGCTGGTGCTCTATATAAAATGCTGTGTAATGGCTCTTGGAACCTGACAGTCTACTTGGTGATGGTTTGTTTGTGTTAACTTACTGAACACCAAACTATTTAAGAATGACAGAATTTATTAATGATCAAATGTTGCCGCTTTTAACAGATTTTCTATATACTGTGAGAAATCTTGTGTGGCCATGTCTGTCTCAAACAGTGCAGGTTTCATTTTAGGGTACTCTGACACAAACCTCATCCCTGTGTTCGATTTAGGTGCATCAGCCAGAATGTACACCGACACCCGACATAATTAAAAATCTTTATCAAAAATAATATAAGAAAAGGGATGTACTGCACTTCACAGCTACAGGAGAGTACTTCTTCAAAACACTGACATAAGTTTACTGATTTAGCACAGTCAGGTCTTACACTTAAACATCCTAAAACAGAGGAACAGAGAGGGAAACAGTGTCTTTATATCTTTATATCCAGACAAGATATCTAATATTCAAAGTGATACATATTATTCTTTACTTAAACACACACACACACTTTCACACACACTCTGAATTAGCTACCTGCAGCATGTTCCAGAGGAGTTGGGACAGCGACATGTTAACCACTACGCTACATTACTTAGAATCGACAATGCTTTCCATAGTCTCCCCATTTAGAAATATCCTTTATAAAATCATATTGTTTGGAATGCAGTTTTGCCTGATGAACTGAAGGATGCGGTAGTTCAATGATAATTTTGATTTTTTTGGCCTTGTCTCTGACATGCAGAAATTCTCTCAGTCACTTCATGGTATTATGGATTGTAGATGGTGAAATCTCCTTGCTAATGCAATATTGGAGAAACATAGTTCTGAAACTATTGGACTATTTGCCCACAAGATTTTTCTCAAAGTGGACCAACATTGCTTGTGAAAAAGTGAGCCTTTTCAAGGGTGCTCCTTTCATACCCAATCATGATACTATCACATGTTACCAATAAACCTGTTTAACTGAGGAATGGTTCAGGTTTTATTTTTATCACATCATTCAGCTCATACTTGTAGATGCTTATGTGAAATGTACAGATGTCAAAGAACTCTCTACTCACCTGCCCCACCTGCTGCTATGATTGTTGTACTGTTTCCAAAAGCATCTTGAATAAAACTTTTCACTTTTCCAGAGTGAGAGCGTGATACAATAACCTTTGGAGGGCTGACACTGTAGGACGACCGGGGACTCATGTTTGACCCCTGACCTACGAACCCCCAAGCTGGAACAGAAATGAAGGAAAGACAGAGAGACAAAGTGAACAGAGCTTAGAATTTCAATACATACTATTATGTCAACCCATGCTCTAGAAAGCCCTTAATGGTGTATGGCACCCCAGTGTGGCAGGAATTTTGATCCTTTATGCCAAATTAAGTTAGAGGAGTGACATGCTCCTTATGGTTTTAACAAATCCTTCAAATGTCTTCTTATGAAACTTGAAGTCCATTCATTTTCAGAAAAGAAAAAAGGACTTTTTTTTGTTCACAGTGGAAGCATACACACTTACCAGTAAATCCAGTGAACGGCAGGTGTATCACCCCGATGACTGGTTTACCATCAACAGCCACACATACCATTGTGGTCACATACTTCACCAGACTCTCTATAAAGAGGTAAAGATCAGCAGATACAGAGGGAAGGACAAGATGAAGAGAAAGATGGAGAACGATTAGAGACAGCCAGGGGATAAAGAAAGGCAGATGGACAAGATGAAAAAACATTACAGAGAAGGGAAAAGAAGGATAAATAGGGTTGACCAGTTAGAGAACAGAAGACCCCAATGTAACTAAATCCTGAGATATAATTCCAAGTCCAACCAGGTTTTAAGAAGGTTCACATAAACCAAGAAACTCCCTAACACCTTTACGCAACTACCAGTGAGGTAGTTGCTGACACAGTCCAGCACCAGAACACCGTGCTACTGTGCCACAAGAATACCAAAAGAGTAGAACTATTAATAATTACATAACTGCATGAGCTACAATAGATTATTTGTGCTGTAATTACCTTGACTACAGAAGGTCAACAACATAGTCAGTCTGTTATTGTTAATATGCATATGCTGTGATCTTTATACTGTTTCAACCAGCTTTTAATACAATGAGTGGTTACTGAGAAGGTTTGAGGCAACAGAAGGTGCTTCTTAACTTCACTCAGGGTCCCTGTGCAGGTTATATCATTGTTTTGCAAAAGCTCAGTTTACACCATACACAACATAACACTGAACCAGTGTTTTATGCATAGTAATAATAAACACTATTGATGATGATATAGTTAGATGATTGTTGAGGAAAAGCTTGAAGAACAGAGTTTTGTGGCACGAAAAATGCAGTTTTAGTCTGGATGGAGGGCTGGGACTGACAGAAAAAAAATGTGTTCACAATGTAAGTGCATGATGTGGACCTACTCTCAGTGGCTGACAAAGTAAACAGGATCTGTACTGTACAGCTCCCAGCTGTGTGAGATTAACTGGATTAATTTTAAGAGGGCCTAGCTGCATGGGACCATGCATGTTCAGTCAACTTTCCGGATATAAAGGACAATAAACATACAGACTGCAACTTTGACAAACAATTGTAGCCACCAAACCCAGGGCTCAAAGCAAATGTTTGCAGGTTAAAAGCAGTGACATTGGAACTAATTTCTGGGAGTAGAGCATCTTTTGCGGTGCCCCATCTTGGACAGTGCTGTCCAAAGCAGCAGTGCTAAATTAACTGAGCTATTACTGAGTTTGACCCTGATTTTGTTTTTACATACTTTGAGAAGATATATTAAGATATACAAAGCTATAAAAAAGTAGAAGGAAGGATTAGATGTTCACAAAGCAATTTTATACATAATAACAAAAATGTCACGCTTGATGAAACCTTAATAAAATATATATATTATAATAATAATAACACATTACCTAGTACATGCATTAAATCCTTTACTAAAAATTGTAAAATCATTGCGTCACTGGGCTACTTATTCTCCCTTCAAGGTATAAATATTAAATGAAGTAAAAAAATAGTAACAGAGCATCAGCTCTGGGCATTTTCACACACACAAAGTCATCACTTTAGAAAGTTTATACTTGCACTGCAAGCTGTCATGCTTAAGCTGTCTTCTAACTTATTTGTTTGATTTATGAATTATGGGTATGAACTGAACTGTCACAGTGCTTAACGATCATCCAGCTATTGCATCTTAAGTTCACTGTGTGCTAGAATCTTTCTTAGTGTGCTTGCTGTGCACCCACATGTCAAATGACAACCTCCTCTATTCATACTTTTGTTGTTTGCTCACTTTACCCTGCAACTCTTGCTTAACTTGTTTGTTGGGTCTTGTAGGGTGTGTAATTATTGCCCCCACTCTGTCACAGCAGTGGCAGATGTTACTTTATGTGAGTAGAAAGTGACACTTTCATCCAAACTATTCAGACAGAGTTTGCGTTAAACCATGACGCAGCATGCTGTCTGTCCCCACAGTCCCCTTCTCTGTTATACAAATTTATTAAAAATGTTTGATATTGTAAAGGAAAACTATTGATGGGGCAGCTATTGATGTCTGTGGTTGGACCAAGAATGGATGGAAGAGGGTTCACAAAAGAAAGAAACAAATTAATATAAGATGGACATGTTTATATATGATGCTAAAAATGTAGCCAAGAGAGTTGTAAGTTACAAGCCGGATTGTTGACAGTCGGGAGCATGATGCAACTCGTTTTAGAAAAGACAAGAACACCAAATCCAATTGCTTCTAAATGTGAATCTATACATCAGAAGTTCAAATGGTGGAAAAATTCATTACCTACCCCTCTATTATCTTAACACTTTACAATATGCACTACACTGTGAGTGAGTCCAGTGAGCCTCATCTGTGAAGACCATCCAAAGTCCAGTTTTTCACTTTAAATATTCACAACTCATGCAAGAAAAGCAGCACAAGAAGAAGTTAAGGCGACTTAATGTCAGTAGCATGCACACCTGTATATTCCTGTGTTGCATCCAGAGGATCAATCCACACAGTGATACTCTCAGCAGGAACAGTCTTGCCCCCTTCTATTTTGTCCTGAATGTCAGCTGGAATGTCCCGGCTCCACGTTGCCTTGTCCATCACGTTGTCATGTTCCTCACTGTGCACCTAAAATGAACACATGCACACACAACACTGAGTTCTGTGCCTGAGGCGCATTTCAACTTCCGAAGGTCCATGAAGGCACCTCACAAACGCATTCCTGTCTTTCCAGTCAGATACAAATCTATCTGAAGTGGGGGTGGGAGGTGGGGGTGTTACAATTAACAAATTTTAAAGTATTCCTTTATTTGTATACAAACAAATGTTAAATGCAACTATTGTATTGTCTCAAAAAATGCATTTTCCTTGTATTGTATCTGCACTTGGTAGAAATGCGTTTCTTTGCAATACTACGAGAGACTTGCAGAGACTACTACAGCTGTCAAAAACTCTGTGTGAAGTTATTTCAAAAGGCTCAACTAAAATGAGGTGCAGTTCAAACACTTGCCAGGTGAAGCAAGAATACAAGCCAACAACAGCTTAATACAGTCATTGGAGAGCAATCTGCAGAAAGAGGGGGGGTCATCCACTGATCAACACCTACTATGAAACTCTGGTGACAGACTTGCAAAGCAAACAGCACCCCTCATCTCAAAGATGGTAGCTAAAAACATGTTTCACTGCCCCATCAAGAAAATCATGACCCCAAAATTGAGGGAGCTATATGATAATAGTGTTAATGAGTTGCATGCTCAGTGGATAGTGTTGAAACACAGTGACCGCAATCACAGATTCATGGACAGCACTTAAAAATAAATCGTATGTCACCTGTCTTCACAGACACAACTGGGAAATACAGAGTGCAGACCAAAGCAATGTAGTATACAGCTATAAACCCATGAAATGTGATTTCCACTGATCTCTCTCTCTAACTTTCCATGTGTGTATGTAAATGCGAGTGTTTGTGTTGTGCATTGTGGTGATGGCGAGGTCTGAAGATGGGAATTATTCCCAGTGGCTAACGATAAGTATTTTGAATTAAAATGCCCATTTCTAGTGATTACAGAAATATTCATATACACGTATGTGGTTTCTAGCTTTATTCCTAGTTAACTCTAGCAATCAGATCATTTTTATTAGTTGAACTTGTCATGATTGAGCTCCTTCAACTACCAGGTAAGTACTGGTATTCTGTAACAACACTTGAATTTCCACAATAAACAGCAACTGATGAATAAAACATAGCTTGAACGCTCCAACAATGATGCCCTGTGCAGACTCAAAGAGACTTGTAGAGCAGCTACAGTGAAATTCTCACCGTGAGTTCAGGGAAAGTGTTCTTTATGAGGTTAAACATCTTTCTATGAGACTGCAGGTCGCCCATAGTCAGAGGCTCACTGGCTCCCTCCCTTGTCTTGCCTTTGGACTTCTCTTTCAGGCCATTTTCCTCACGCACAGTTTTTACCTAGGGGAAGAAAAAAATAAATAAATAAATACACATTCCATGCTTTCACAGTTTCAGGATTTCAGATCACAAATGAACAATGACAATAAAATGTATAAATAACCATAAAATGACGAGCATACTTTAGGGAAACTTCATTAAAAGTGGAAAAGTCTGGGCCGCCGCTTAGCTCAGTGGTTAGCGTGCGCGGCCCATGTACGCGAGACTCAGTCCTCCGCGCGGCGGTCGCGAGTTCGATTCCGGCTCCGACCCTTTGCCGCATGTCACCACCCCCCCTCTCTCTGTCTCCCG
>JAPZDY010000004.1:2063720-2078386 GCA_029783645.1 Ctenochaetus hawaiiensis | reverse complement strand
ACACTGAGAACAAGTTAAAAATCAGCACTTACACTCATGGTAGTGGAAACTATGTACATAGGCCAGCTACTATATTGATCCTAACACCTGCTAACTAATGCATTTGGTCTAACAGTAAAGATTCCTGGTTTTCACGCAGGTGTCCTGGACTCAACTCACAATAAGGGACCAAATATTTATCCAGTTCCCCTGTCATATGGTGCTCTTAGATAAGGTGTGATTATTTCCACTCCATAACTGATAGCACTTTAATATAAAGTATAAAACATCAACAGTAACAGGAAGCAAGCTCTTTGAGAGTGTAGTGGCAAAATCAAAACCTGTGTTGTAAAAAAAATAAAATGTTCTTTGAAAGCATTTTCTTCTCTTTCTCATCCCACCTCTGTCTTACCTGGGTGAACTCAGGCTGCCGGTCAGGTTTGGAGCCTTCATCTCTGTAGCACCGGGCAATCTGGAAGTACCTGTTACAGAGACGATAAAGGCAAGTGATCATTATCTACCTCTGGGTTACTGGCCGAATTATGCATGTTTAAGAGGCTGAACATTAGATCTGAGACTGAGACATCCTCTGTGCAAGGCTGCCCCCACCTGTCTACACCAGCCACCATCAGAAGCTGTTTAAACTGCTGTGGACTCTGTGGGAGAGAGTAAAACAGGCCCGGCTCTCTGGACGGAACCACAAACTCTTTGGCTCCCTGAAACACAAATTAATAAACAAAGTCTGGCCGCCATGTACAAATGTATTTACCTGTAAAATATATGACATTTTATCTGCCACATTAAAACATGCAACACATATCATGTTAAACCCAGTTTTACAGAGTGACCTTCAGGGTCTCCTAGAAAATACATTTGGTTTTTGTTCTGGAAACTTCAGTCAAAATTAGACAATATGAAGGAAGCCCAGGCTATGTGATGTTTTTGAGAGATTTTTTTTCTCAAACTGGTGATTCAGCACCTTGGAGACATATTCTTCCATTAGTCAAAAATTTGTTTGGCAAAGACCCATCACAGTGACTTTGCACCTGTGTTGCTAAATCATTCTGAGATAAAGGAACTTCTTACCCCTGGTGTTCTTTTAAACAACGTAGGAGTTTCCACATCAACAAAACCTAAAAAATTAGAAAAAAAAGAGACACTGTCAGAAACAGTTAAGTTTAGTTTTGCTTCAGCATGAGGATCCGGGTTCTTCTGCTGGTTTCTCTGATGTTTGTGCATGTTTGCATGGGTTACCTCCATGCCCTTCAGTTCGACTAAGGTCCAACGACAGACAGGTCACATTTAGTGGAAACTAAACATTGGTAACAAGTTTTGATGTGTGAGGTGATGATTTCTGTGTGATGGCTCTGTGATTCATAAGCAACCAAACAGAGGCTGAAAGTGTTTCCTAGCTCAGAAAAATTACCAGTAACTCACTGTCCTGGAAAAGATGAACTGAACAGAGAAATGAATCCCGCTCTTCATACCATGAACATTGCAGAGGTATTCTCTCATCTTCATCACCAGCTGAGATCTCAGTCTTAGGTTTTTCTGCATCTGTGAGGACCTCAGGTCCAGGTAGCGATACTGCATTCGCAGAGCCTCTGATTTCTGTTTAATCACACAACATAATCATTTAGAGTTGTTAACAGTAATAAAACTTTCTTGAGCATTCATAAATTAGAGCTCATGGATGCAACACACATTACTTACTTTGACAAAGTCTTTAATTTCAAAAGGCAACTTCTTACACACATTGTAAATCTCCACACTCTCTGCCAGGACTTCTATGTCCCCTGTTGGCATCTCCTGTCAGTGTGTACACAGCAGAATGAGAAGATGGAGCACTTTCAATAAAAAATTAATACTTTGAGAAGTTCAGAGAGAGTCTTTCAAATTACACAAAAAAAAATTACTCTATGTTTCTGCAGATAACAATTTGGTGTTTAATTATTACAAATGTTGAGTAAGTCCTCCAAATGAATAATTATTCCTATTGAAAAGATGACTACAACATTTTTCTTCCCCACATTTAATACAAAAAAGGACAAATCAAGTTAAAATCACCATATAGAACAAAGAACAGGAGAATATGTTCATCTGTGAGCTACATTTACTGTACTACTCACTAAAGCCCCCATTAACTGAAGCACAGAAAGTGAGTGTTTGTAATACCACAGAAAAAAATGTAAATAATTGCTTCACGGTGCAGAACATCTGATATTGGCTTGAAGACTTAGTTCTAACGCTCCCTAAACTCTAATGCAGTCTAATTATCAGGATTCCTGGCTTTCATGCGGGTTGTATGGAAGTAGCACTTTTTCTTCCTGACAATCAATTGCATGTTATATTTAATCTACAGCATCTTCAAAGTGCCTCTCATTGATGGGCAGGTTTATTAGTGGGGTATTTGGGCCTGGTTTGCTCTGCTAACATAAGAATCAAGAGATCATTCATTTAAGAATGAAAAGTTTTTACTCCAGCACCTTCTGACATCTTTCTGGCTGTCTGCAACAGCTTTTAGTATGCATTTCACATGCAAGCTCTACAATGTCTTAAAAAAGACTAAAATAAAATAAAACAGATTACAATGCACATATCCTTTTTCTGAATGCAGTTACTGCCATGATTAAATGAACATATATTAAAAGTAGATATGTGAGGGAACCTTTTCTATTTCTATATTTTTATATTTCAAAATAAAAATTAAATGCCCGTGCAAAAATAGAAATAAAACAAAAACTGTCCAATCACAGTTTTTGTTGGGCAAAGAACCTCCACTACAAGCAAACACAAACCTTGTTCTCCTGTCCTTCTGGCCGTCGTCTGACTGTTCCTGTAACTTTAACTACAGACTCAGCTGTGAGATCACACAGCAACGCCTTCAAATTACTGGCAGACTTCAAACACAGAAAAAAAAAACTGGTTAAAAACATAGCACACAATTTTTAAGTTAAGCATTTAATGTATTTAAACATAAGGACTGCAGCACAGCTCAGAGCCATTATTTTCCTGATGTTTGTTAAGTAAATCCCACTTAACTGTGCTGGGAATACATTTACATCATTAATGATGTCTTCATTATGTAATAGTACAATATGATAACTGTCAATGAATTATTGTATTTTACATGTTTGCATCCTTACATTTTCCTGAGGTATTAGCACTTGTGTCAAGCCGCTGAAATCTCGCAGGATGACAAACAGGTCATTCCTGTTGGAGGTTGAAACACTTTTGAATCAGGCCTCATGAAAGAAAAAAAATTCTAATAGTATCAGTTACATAATTATAGATTCAGTCTTCTCATCACACTTTAAGGTTATGGATTTATGGTTGTGTGAATAAGCATGTGACAGTGACTTGCACTGCCTGTCCTACACAGCAGCGAGTGAATGCTCCGCCCAAGATAACATGAACCGACCAACTTTATTACTGTAACTTTTTTTATATGATAGACTGAGTAGATAAAAATTAACATACTGCAGTTAACTGACATCTCAGGATCCAGGTGCATCCTGGGGGCTTTCTTGGCTATAGACAGATTGTCTGCTTAAATTTTTATCTCTCATTGATATTTTAAGTCACTGGTGTTTAAAGCCAATGTCTAACACAGATGAAATATTATTAAAGTAAAATATTATTTTGATGAAATGTACTTTTTTTTTTCATCCCACTTGTTGTCGTCGTTACACAGCAGCTACAGAATTATACCTGAGGTATTGGACCCAGCCACACAGAGTGACTCTCTCTCCCACATGAGCTGATCTCAGTTCTCCACATGTGTGACTCCTGAAAGACAGACTGCTGGGACCTGGGAGATAAACACAGTTCAGGTTATGGCTGGACAAGGAGCAAAATCATTGAGACTACATGATCATTGATGGTATCATGTTTTACAAGTGTTCTGTATGGTCAAAAATAATGATTTTGAGCAAGCTGTCATATCAGTACATTACAAAGTAACACCATTAGCTGTAAATGTTTTGTGCAATAAGAGCAGTTTACTCCACATCAACTGAGACCTTTCGTATTTTTATTGTCAACACACCACTGTAGGAAGGCCAGAACAAACTAAAAATCATTCTGTGGTGTGATTTTTTGGTGGTGTGATCAGTCAGAAAGCTGCTGCCTCTTCAAGTACCTGTGGTTGGAGAATTGGACTTGTAAAGTGTGTGTGAGCAGCTCAGATGTCTGAGTTCAGGTCTCCTCCACAGCAGGCGTCCTTGACTTGAGGTCAGAGTTGAGCTCTGATAGCAGAGAGTGTGAGCTCTGAGTGCACTGAATGCTCTCTGCAGCAGATATCTGCCTCTAAATGCCATTTCGTCTGAACACAATGAGAGGCACCTGGCTGATTTAACATCATATAGGTTGTCAGTCATTGAGGTGACCAATCAGTGCGTCTTGCTGTTTGAATGAAGCATGTGGAAGCTCCTCTTACTCGGGGACAGACTGTTAGAAAGAGTTTCTTGATGTGATGACACTAACATAAGAAAACAACATGAAGCCTAACACCGAGAACTGGATTTCACAGACCGGGTCAGGACCGGGGCGCGTGGGCTCGTTCATCGTTCGTCATTTTTCCGCATTGTAGTTCTTCCTGAGCTGATAACACGACTCCCTACTCATGTGGATAGCCTCTGTCCCGTGTTACACATTAGGTCGATGCTCATTCATACATGTAAGAATCGACGATACGTAAACGGACGTGACATCATGATGCCTTTCAGACTAAAGTAGTCGATCAGTAACACAATCGATTTGAATCGTCTCTACATTCACTGTAGATTTTAAAAACGCACATTTAATGTAGAAGTAATGTCAGTTTGTATATAATGAGCTGCGACAGTCAGAATATACTCACAGAGTAACGTAGTCTTGATCAGATCTACGGTGGCCCTGAAGTGCAAATACCAACGACATATCTTAAACATAACTGCAAATCGCAAAACACAACTATATATCACACTGAACAACAACAAATCACAGAATAAAATATGCTAATAAAAGGCGCTTTATGTAACATTTTAGCACCAATTACAGTCTTATCAAAAGGTTAAAAAGGGTTGAAGAAACTATTTTCATACTGAGAACTGACCTCAGACTGCTGAGTTGAAAATCAGGAATCCCAACGATAAACAATATGAGATCAGATATGAGATCTTTACTGATTTCAATATGATATCAGTAAAGATACACAGACACAGGCCAATTTTATTTAGCAAAGGATAAACTTAGCTACTAAAATACACTGCTTTATGTTTAACACTTTAAGCTGTAAAACAACCGCGAAAAACCGTGAACTCAAGCTTTCTCCGCTTGGTGAGGGTTGCCAGTCTGACAGAGGCACACTGATAGTGTTAAACATTATTTTTGAATCATGGATACGCCGACCCTCATGGATACTAGTCGAGGGTTTTCACATTCAGTGTGTTGCTACTGTCGGCCCTACCCTTGTAGAAGAGCACCTAATTTTTTTATTTGTCCTGTCTTGTACCCTGACCCGCTGCGTCCCTCTTGTTTTTATACTTTAATCTTTTTATGACTATGATGACACATACAAGCATTCTCTCGCGCAAGTTTGGCGAGTGGCTTATCATGTTAACAAGACAATTTTATATAAGAGACCCAGAGTGTGTGCTGCAAGTAAAATGTTTGTAGCTGCAGCAGTGAATACTGTTGAACCAATGCAAAGAAATATTATGCTTAATTTTAATTTGTCAGGCCAATAGCTCCAAATAATATAACACACATAATAATGCATATATAGATGCATGTGATGCATATCTCTACGCGTATTATTATTATTATTATTATTATTATTATTATTATTATTATTATTATTATTATTATTATTATGTTCTCTCTTTCTCTCCTTCTGTCCGCCAGTCCGTCTCTCGCTCTTTTACTCTCTATAAACCATAAGCGCAGACTGATGACTCATTTCCGGGATTTGGGGGTTAAAACTTCAGTTCTGTGCTGCACTTCATGCTTCAGTGCTTGTTGCTCTGAGGAGACGCGCCTCTCTGAACTTTCTCACCCCGTCGCTCCATCACCTGAAGTGCGCGTGCAGACATGTCTGGCAGCAGGCTGATGAAGGCTATCAGAGTGAGTGAGTTTGGAGCTCCATCAGTGCTCAAGTTCTGCTCGGACGTAACTGTCCCCCAGCCTGGACAAAAACAGGTGAGACCGACACACACGGTTTACAGGTGGACGGCAATGGTCCAAACAGCTAACTTTTTTGCGCACGAGCAGACGTAACAGTAAAGCCGTCAGTCGCTGTAAACCACCGCGCTGTTTATGAAATTGATCGCATATAATCATCGACACTTGGCTCTTGTCTGCAAATGTACAAACCGAGGCCTAACTTTACTGCTGAGCATGTTGTTTGAAGAAGTGCTGGGTCCGTGCATGAAGCGTAACTTTTCTGGAGTTGTTCACAATGTAACGTTACATTAAAAAGAGTCAGAGTAGCAGTGTTTTTAACCGGCACACCGGTTGAAAAACACTGGAGTAGAGGGCATTACATAATTTCCCTTTATCACTTGTGCTAATACAAACACATGCGGACTTTGTCTGTGTTATTGTCGCAGTAATTGACGCGCAAGGACGTCCAGGGCACGAAAACGTCCGCTTGTTCTCTGACCCAACCTTGTTAGAAATTAAACATTGAACGCGAAGTTGGGCGAGAGCCGGAAACAGATATGTCTAGACTACAAAATAAAAGTGAAATAAATACATTTCCAAAATTGAGCATGATAACTTAGGCTAGCTAACTATATTCATGTAAGCTTGTAATGATATTTTTTTCTCATCAGCGTATTCAAAAGCTTTCTTATTGCGACCTGCGACGACTCTGGTTGAAAGAATTGATTTACCCCGAACATAGACTTTTATCAAAGGCAATTATTGATAATCATTTGTCAGAAAGTTATGATCCAGCTGGCTGTCTAATTGTTGCATTCTATAGGCCGCATCAGACAATGTTTCACCTTTAATTTTTTTATGTAGACATACATTCCTGCAGCAACATGCTAGACTGAAAGAAGGACTGTTGTGCTCAACATTTGGCTCTGATATGTTTTCATTGTCTTATATTTTCATACAGAACCTTTTGCATGTGTGCGTTTCTCATGTTTTTTATGGTGGTTTTAATCAACAGTATCTTTTTGTTGTAGGTGCTGATCCGTGTCCATGCCTGTGGAGTGAACCCTGTGGACACTTACATCCGGGCTGGGACATACTCCAGAAGGCCCGCCCTGCCCTACACACCAGGCACAGATGCAGCTGGAGTGGTGGAAAGTGTTGGAGAAGGAGTCACTGCAGTACAGGTCTGAATAATAAAGTGGATATAATTGTATGCAAAGTAAAACAGAATTAGTGATGGATTAACTAAAGATCCATTTATTGTACTTATTAGACCAGATGGCATCCTGGGCAGTTTCTGCAGAACCACAGCAAAAATATGCATCCATTTTTTAAAGACATGAACATCCAAGGGGCAGACCTTTTGTTATATTGTTTATTGAATATATTGTTTTCACTGTTATTACAAACTGGCTGACTTTATAAATTTCTTTCTGTCCTCAGATTGATGTTTTGTCTGCCAGCTGTAATTGTTTAATTCTTAATTCTAAAAGTTAAATTCCTTTTAATTTAATGTAAGTGAATCACAGTCTTACTATACATTATAGAGCTTGCCTGGGGTGAATCCTGTCTGGAGGTATTATGCCATCACTCATCACATAATGAGCATATAGGAGCAAGTTTGCACATGCAGACCTCAGAGAGATGTGACAAAGAACAAGCTGTTCTTGTTCACTCATTGTTGTTGGCTTATATTGGAAACATGCTAGAGTGTTTAAGAGTATACATCTTTGATGACTGTGTTTCCACTCTTAGATCAACTTTCAGATCATCTGTTACAATCTCTTTGAAAGTGAGAGTATGTAATTTTGAAAATTTAGAATGACATTTTCCTCTGTCATCAATGGAAAGTTGAAGTCATAATCAACACACCTATTTTGGATTCAGTACTCTCAAGTGTTACCTGCTCTGGGATGACCATTAGCTTATGGTGATTAATGTCAACTAACATTAGCAAACTTCCAGGAAATGCTGCTGTGTTACAGACAGTAATGAGTGACTTTTCTGATTTTTGACTCCTCTTTGTTCGTGCTACACTATGTTCAAAAAAATAACCATTACTCTGTACTGTGACCTTTAGTCACTGTTTAGCAGTTTGCAAGCATTTTGGAGCTAAAGGCAAAAGTCTAAAACCTCTGAAGTCTGAAAATTCTTTTATCTATAATAAAGAGGCCAACTTGTGAATGTACAATTGTTTTTTCTGCACTTGCTGCTGTGAGAGCTTTGCCAACTTCTTAATGAAAGCAGTTAACTTGAAACCAGAGACAGTGACAGTAATAACAGGTTGGTGAGACAAACAATGTGCAGCAGTGGCTAATGCCTTATTAAGTCAAGCAGTGAGAGGGTGTTGTCATGTTAGTGCATTGAGTCCATTCCATTTGTAATTAAATCAGCATTTTCTGTCTTCCAGGCTGGAGACCGTGTGTTCACCACTGGTACAGTTAGCGGAGCTTATGCAGAGTACACCTTAGCAGCTGACGACTGTGTCCACAAACTGCCTGATACTTTAGATTTTGCCCAAGGAGCTGCCATCGGGATCCCATACTTCACCGCTTACAGAGCTCTGATTCACAAGTAAGACTTCCAGCTGCAGGTGTCACAGGTTGTTTGAATCCGGTTCAGAACCTGCATTCTTTCATAGCACCATTTTTCTGGCCTTGGATTATTGGAGTAATCCTCTGAAATACTCCAATTAAAAAAATGTTAGTCTGTCCTTTCAAATGCTTTTACAATATCAAAGCAGTTTAACTCAGTATAACTTGTTCTGTCTTTCAAACAGTAAGATTTGCATACCATGATTAATAAGTTGGATCCAGCTCCCATTTTCACTGGAACAACAAATGTATATTAATGCAGAAAAAAGTTCATAGAAAATAATTCACTCACAGTGCTCCTCTGGTTTAGGGAATTACTGAGCCTTTTTTTGTATGTTTATGGGGAGTGATCTATAAGTTCCTAGCCTCAGGTACAATGAGACAGATTATGTAACTCTCATTAAAGAGTTACATAATCCTACATTAAGACCATTTCAGCACTGACTTCAGGCTCTTAATTACCCAAAACAGAAACACCTCAGAAGTTATGAACTTCAAACTTTCTGCATGAGAGTGTTGGAATGCATCTGCATGTAGACAGATTTGTGTAACTCCTCTCCTTCTACCTTAGGCCAAAAACATATCTGTCGCCTCTCATATGAGTTTTTAAAACGGACTAATACATTGGTGTTTTCAGTTATTTCTAAGGATATTTTTACAGTAAGAAAATTTTAGAACATCAGATTTATCCCTTCAGCTTGTTAATCATGGATGTTATGACTCCAATTAGTTTTAACTGATATGTTGTGTGTTGCAGAGCCCACGCCAAGCCTGGAGAGACGCTCCTCATCCATGGAGCCAGTGGAGGGGTGCATGTCTTTTTTTTCTTTCAAATTACATTTAAAAAATTAAATGGTGTCCACATCTGCTTCACTTGTGTCAATGTCTGTTTAGGTTGGTGTGGGTTTGTGCCAGTTGGGCCGTGCTCTGGGTCTCAAGGTGTTGGGGACAGCTGGGACACTAGAGGGAATGAAGCTGGTTCTCAAGAATGGAGCTCACCTGGCTTTTAATCACAGAGAAGAGGGCTACACAGACAAAATCATGGTAAACACACCTTCACTCACAGCCTGTAGTGGCACCAGAAGAAAGGAAACTAAAACTGGATGTGGCTCAACAATCATTTGATCATTTATCTCTCCTTTCTTATTTATAATGACAAGCTTATCTTGGTCCTGTCAAGTGTTTTACTTGTGGTTATAGAGACAAAAACTCTGTGTGTTTGTGTGTGTTTGCATGTGTGTGTATGCGCGCACGCGTGTGCGCCTGTGTGCGTGTGTGCGTGTGTCTTGGTTTGTTATCTAGGAAGCCACAGAAGGCAAAGGTGTTGATGTAATCGTGGAGATGCTGGCAAATGTCAACCTTGGCAAGGACCTCCAGATGTTGGCTCATGGAGGACGTGTTGCGGTCAGTAGAACAACAGTCCAGGAGCTGTAATCACAGCATTTCTTACAAGGAAGAGTCCAATTAAATTACACTAAAAGTTCCAAGAAAGGGATCCTCTTAAGAAGTACTCACAAAGCTGCAGAGTGACACTTACCAAGGAACTCATATAAGGGAAGGGGCAGGATGGCCCATTTGTGATGGATAAAATCAAGTTTCATAAATTGGCCTACTTAACATGTCTACAGTTATTGGTTGGCAGGTGACAGTAAATAAGAAATAAAATATTTCTTAAAATACGGAAGAGTGAGGAACAAATTACATTCACTTACATTCATGAAACTGATCATAGATTTCTTAAACGAAACAAAGTATTATATTGTGATATCAAATGATTGTTTCTTTTATTGAATAAAATCATCAATCTTTACTATCTTACAAGATTAACCACCAGACTTTGATGAGATCATTTTATATATAGTTTTTATTTGCTTGAAATTACTGTCAGTTGTAATATGCACTTTTGGTGTGATGAATTATTCTGAAGACTGAGGCTGTGAACATAAGCATTGCAAACTGCATTTTACCAGTGTTTAAGTAACCTAGAGTTGTGCATACTGTCACCTCCAGAGTACATTTTCGAAGGCCTCCCATCATCAAAATATGGAAAAACACTAGCAACACTTAACCTGCAACACATGACTGTGAGCAGGTCTCAGTGACTCTGGAGTCTGCACTTTCTCTGTTAACTCTCACACTGAGAAAAGATTCAGCGCAAAATAGCTTTGTGAATGAATTCATGGAATTTTTTCCATGAGGGGCTCTTTTTAGCCTTTAAGTTCATTGTTCATAGGATTATGTAGAAGTTATATCCCGGTGTGAATTAATTTGGTACATTTCAATATACTCATTCATCTGTTTTTCTCTTTCCTCTTGTCAGATCGTTGGCTCCAGAGGCACAGTAGAGATCAATCCCAGAGACCTAATGGCTAAAGAAAGCACTGTTGGTGGAGTGGTCCTTGCCTACGCATCACCGGTACAAACCAGTGACATCACATAAGCCTTGTTCTGCACACAAATTTTTTAGGGTTGAAAAGTCTGCACACACATATGGGATAACAATAGTGTCCAACAATGTGCCTGTCTCATGGACCATAGCTTATTGCAACTGAGAACAATGAGACTTGATTAAGTTTTTCTCTTAGTCAGCTGCTGATATTGCATTAATTTGGACTCAGGATTCAGAGAGGGATGTCTTTTTTACAGTTTACTATTGTCAGTAAGCCTTTTGCATGCTGCTTGCACCCTGGATACTCTGAGCTTTAGACACCCGGAGTGCCTCCAATTGTGGTAGCAATGCTTTGAACTCTTTCAGCTAAAAAAAAAAATCAACTCCGTCATTTGTCATTTGCATCTTTTCACATTGTCCAGTTGGATTACTATGTTTAATATATCTGAAGGTGTATAATCTTGAAATAATCCTTAAACTGACAGTCATCCAGGCAAAGCTCTATGACCAGCTAGTCCTGCCATTACTGCCTGTGATTTCTTCTATTTCTGAGACTTCCATGTACACACATGGATCTCTGTTTCAGTTTTTCCAGCATGTTATTTGGGAGCAGCTACAATCTACTCCCTCACCCTCAACCACTCCCCTTATCAATTTATAAATACATTGTTTTAAAGCAAAATAACAGTCTGGCTAAGGGAAGTTGATTTGGTAGTATTCCACCAACAATTAAAAAATAAAAAAACAACACCTTGCTGCTTTGTTTCTAAATTGCAGGCCTCAATAAAAAAGGGAGCATGCTGGCTTGTGTTTTGGCAACTGCCTGAGTGTTACTGCTTTTATAGGGACATAGTTATTGCATTTTAGGATTAGCACCACCCAAGACAGTTGTGATTGGTTAAATGAAATACAAACAACTAGAATGTGTTAACCCAACAACAGAATGAGCTGTGGTGCATCCAGACCTTTCCCCTGCTCCGTTAAGAAGAAAGCTCCATTAGAATAGGGCTCTCTATATGATGCTACATGATGTGCAACCTGCAAAAAGCAGTAAACAATAATGAACACCAACAAGCATTTGAACAAATCCTGATACAATGTTCCAATCAGTCAAGATAAATTTCCTTTTGTTCCCTGTTCAGGAGGAGAGGAAGGAGTGTGCTGCATTGCTGTACACAGGGATGGCAAACGGTTGGATGCAACCAGTCGTCGGTCTCGAGTATCCACTTGCCGAGGCCGCACAGGCTCACCATGACATTATTCAGTCTTCTGGGGCTTCTGGGAAGATGGTCCTGACCATGTGATCATGTGATCATAACACAGGTCAAGGGTCAGCAAGAAGGGAACTGGCTGTTAATAAAGGGGAGACTTTTGAAGAGCTGCCACATGATCCTGAATCTTTTGGATGTGGTTTGTGAGGGCACAGATACAAGATACACAAAACATTACAACAATGTAATGATTGTTAATTGTTTTTTGTTTTTGTTTTTTTTTCCCGGGAACTTTTGGGGCAACAGAACATTTCGAAGACCCGACTTTAACATATTATCTCATTGTAAAGCAAACAGTTGCAGTATTACATTGGCTTGTATATACCCATGTTTCTTTCTACATCATGAATGTTAATCCAACATTCACTTTTTTAGCTTTTTTTATTTTCTGTCTTTGGCAGTTCCTGAGAAAACAACTGACTCTTAGCTGTTGAATGCTCCACTACATTCATTAGCCAGTGTCAACAGTGTCTAACTATGTCTGTCTGCTGTTTAGTTCTGAGCAGGTTGTGTTGAGTAGGTTCATCGGAGCTGTGGCTGCTGTTGCTTTAAAAGAAAAAAAGCAACTTCAGTTTCAGTTTAAATATAAGTAGTTATGCACCTTCAAGTGAATCTTTAAAATGAGTCAGTATAATCATTAAATGAAACATTTTGCACGTTTCTTCTGTGCAGCAGGTCTGATTGAAATAAGAGGGTCCCAAAATGTTCTGATGACAACAATAAAAAGCACTTCAGTTGGTGTTTGGAATGAATTCAATTGCTGGTAGTCCTGAAGTAAATTGTCAAGCTGTGGTAATGTTACAGACAATTAGCAATAAATACATCATCATACCTTAAAGCAAGTTATTGTAGTTAATAATTTCAATTTTCTAAATGTGATTCTGAAAGTCCAAAGAAAGTCAAATAAATGAAAACATTTTACTTACCTGTTTTTAGTTGATAAATCTAAAGGAGACCTTTTTTCTGTGCCTGTCCTGTTTAGATAACACTGATGTTGAGAAAGTTAAAGTTTCATTTCTGACTCAGAAAACAGTAATGACATTTGTGTATGTGTAAGGTTACTGCAGACTCTACTGAGCATGCTCTAAAGAGGGCCAGGTAACTTTAGCTGGACACACACATTTCCACAGTATCTGCTACATCAACCAGTAAAGAGATGTCCGACCCACAAAAATGCCAGAGCTGGGGGGGCTGCTTTTAGTAGCCCTTTCAGGCACTCTTGAGACAGTGTATTCAGGCCTAAACTTTGCAAGGATGCCTCAGAGAAAAGCACATCTGGCAATGGGTTGTCTCTGGATGTGAAGAGATCCACTTGGGCCAATAGAAAGCGAGCCTACAAACTCACCATTTCCTCTGGGTGTAGTCTCCACTCCCGCAGGAGAGGCTTGGTGCTGGGAGGAGGTCTACTGACTGATATAGAATCCCCAGAAAATAAACAGCCATAGGTGAAGCCAGGCAAGTTCATCTTGTAGCCAAGAGGCTGAATGTGTATCAAGGGCATCAAGGCAACTGCCTCCAACTTAGTGGAAACCCTTTGGCACAGGCCAAATGGAAGGACTTAAATCTCATATGCCTGCCCTCAAGAAGTGAAGTGTAGAAACTTCCAGTGTTCCTGACAAATAGGGGTGTGGAAATAAATGTACTTGAGATCAATAGTAACGGAACCACTCCCCTTGCTATATTGACCCCATGACATGCCTTGTGTGCAGCATCTTGAAGGACAAATTTTTCATGTGCAGATGTGCAGATATAGGATGGGACAAAACACCCCATCTGATTTGGGAACCTGACATAAGTCGAATAAAACCTACCTTGACAATTGTGTCCTTTTGCAAAAGTGAAGTAATCTCTTGGGTCAGAACTTTTGCCTGGACTGGGTTCCCACCAATCTTATACAACACTTCTGAGAGTCCCTGGGTCCTCGGGGAGGCATCTCGTTTGGGAAGCCCCTCTTATTTTTCACTTAAGTACAAAAAACTGCTCTTCTGAAAGTTTAAATATTATCTTTGATATTGGTTTTGAGGCTGTTCAAAAAAAGTCATTACCTTCTGGGCACAGAAACATGTTAACCAGTGCTTAGATATATCTATATAGTTAGATATATCTCACTGGCATGTTTGTAGTTGTTTTTGGAATACAACAGAGGTCTACAACACAGGGAAATAGTATATATCAGGCTTTAGATGCATACACTATACTAAGTGGAGTCAATTCCAGTGGCGGGCCGTCAGGGCCTTCAAGGCCTTCTCTGCTGGCCTAAAAATATCTGAATCACAGACTGATGTTAAT
>JAPZDY010000004.1:2046995-2058125 GCA_029783645.1 Ctenochaetus hawaiiensis | reverse complement strand
ATCAGTCCTTCAGAACCCTGCCTTTCCTCCACACCTTACTACTGGATCACAACCTCTTGACCAGCCAGGCTCTACAGGGGGGAGCTCTAACCAATCTCACCCAGCTAGAGGTCCTCGCTTTAGGCCATAACCTCATCAGCATGGTGGGTTTCTCCTCAGGGCCAGAACATACATTTAAAATAATTTCATTTAAATTTACAGATTTTTCTATTAACACAGGCATCATGAGTGAAGACCACATGTTATGTTTTGCAGAACTTCCACTGACTCATTCATCTTTCACTGAGAGAAAACTAAATACATCGGTATATATTACAGCTTTAAGTACTCCATGGAGCTGAATAAAGCCTAACATATTCCTCCTGAATGATTCTTTGTGTCAATGTGGAGATCCAAGGTGGCTGGCTTCAGGGTAACAAGGCCCTGCGGAGCTTGAAACTGGAGGGAAATCTGCTCACCAGTTTGGACTCCGGTTCCTTCCCTCGGAATGACTTCCATGACTTGGAGAGTCTGGATCTGTCAGATAACCTGATAAATCATCTGGACAGAGACAGGTTTGTACACTTTTTATTTCTTATACCTAAGGGTGTACAGTTTACATTTTTAGTTGTTTGCAGTTGTTACATTTAGACTTATAAATTTGAAAGTGGAACCACATTGCAGACAAAGACCACAGGAGAATAATCAGTAAAAGGGCTTTTTGCTGTCAAAGCAAATAGTAAGTTTTCTAGGCTGAGGGCAGGCTAAGAGGCAAAGGCAGGCAGCAGGCTCGGGGCATTGTTTGTAGCAGACAAACAGGTAGTAAAGTAGTTAAGTTGCATTTGTGGTGGCGAGGCGCCTTTCAGGCTTTACACCAGCGCAGGCAGAATAAACAGGTAGTATTTTACTGGAGAGACTGGGCTTTAATACAGAGAAACCACTCCCAGTTACATATAAAAAGTAGCCACAGCCACATACAGACAGAGGAAGGTGAGAACACAGGGAGCAGCAATACTAGATCACACAGGACAGTATTGTCTGAAGATTGTATTGTACAATTGTAATTTAATTTTGTACAATTACAATTGTATAACAATACAGTGTATTGTTGTATTGTTATATCGTTCATGTTTACTCTATATACTTATGTTTTCATTTGTCTCAGCAGCATAAATGTCATGTGTTCAGTATGATTCTGTCTTGTCCTAGCTTTGATGGATTGGTGAGCCTGCAGACTTTGGATCTGTCAAGAAACCGTCTTAGTTCTGCTCCTGCTGAAGCTTTTTCCTACCTCAGCTGGCTGACAAACCTCAACCTGGACCTGAACTCATGGAACTGCTCCTGTCAGCTACTGGAACTGGCTGCCTTCCTGTCCACTTTCATACAACACCCTGACAAGGTGGAGGAGTTCTTGCTCAGCCTTTGCACATTTCCAATAGAGCTTTACTTGTTACATGAACAGCAACATTAAAAGTATTGATTGATCACTTATAACAGAACAGAAAGTTAAAATTATGACTAAGAATGAAAACAAACAAAAAAAACTTTAATAAATCATGTATTTTTAGGTAAGTGCAGCATAACTTCAACCAGTTTAATGATATAGGTATAACAAATAAGTAATTTGAGAAGAACATATTCAAGTAGAACTGCAAGTAGGTTTTCAAAGATCCAATGACCAATTTAACTAATCTTACAGTACAGGTATCCTAAAGTTGTTTTAAAGAAGATGACTAAACCTAAAATCTTCCCCCTGCTGTCCTCAGACCCTGTATAATGGCCGCAGGATGGTGTGTGTAAGCACTGACAACCCAGCTGTGACTACAGTACTGGAGCTGACTGAGGCCAACTGTGTCCCAGCCAATCAGAACATCACAGTGCAGATAGAGGCAAGAGGCAGCGTTACACCTCAACAGTATGCTCGAGATCTAGCCATCACAGCGGTCATCTGCTTTATTGGTGAGGAAAATAAATAGATAACAATAAAATTTATAATAATGATAGTTTGGCTGCGGCATGCTGTCACTAGTTAAATAATCAGTAAAGGTAAAAAAAGTGAGAATCACATCACAGAAAAAAACATTTATCTCATAATTAACACTGACCCTGATCATCAACAAAGTTCAATTCCATAGACAATAAGAAGCAATACTCTTCAACATTCCCTCCAGTTTGCAATAGTGTATGTTTATTAAATTGCAATTAACTATCAATATGATGGTCAGATATTATGAAAATATCGTCCACCTGTAACACTGTGTATAGTACGATGGTGATGCTGATATTGAAGGGATTATTCACAAATAGAACACATAACTATTTTCAAAACAGGTGGTTATATGTAATAATAATAATAATAAAATTTATTAAAATTAATTGGCTGCCAAAGTATAGCACCTGTTTACGTGTTTTTGGTGGTGAGGTAAACCACCTGGAGGAAACCCACACAGACACAGACACAGGGAGAACATGCTACCGAGAAAGTATATAAAGTAAAGTGAAGTTACAGGAAGACATTTTGGTTAAGAGGACACCTCTCCATACTTAAAAGACATTTCAGATGAACAATTTCAGCCAGTTCCAAAAATAATGAGAATTAAATATTATTGTGGTTGTTTTTACAATTCAAAAACTTTGTCAGAGCATTCGGGCTATGGTAAATAAAGCCTGTATGTACATAGTGATGAGATGCTTATCGCTACTGAGATCCTCGGTGATCTTTGGGAGGCTTATCATATCAATTGAACATAAGGTGGGAGAGTGGTTATTGCAACGATTTTATGTACATGAAGGGAATTTAAGGGTTAGGGTTAGAGACTCTGCTTCTAGGGAGCAATTTATGGCCTAATTGGGACAGATATGATCTCAGTTCATTTGTAATATTAAAATGATAAACAGCATCTTTATGGAAATTAGTGAATGATAAGCTGAAACTGATAAAAAAAAAAATTTAAATATTACTTGTCCTGCTTTGCTTCAGGTGGTGTTGGCTTGACTCTACTAGTAGTCCTGATTTACCATCAAGTGTCCCAGAGGAAGAAGCTGAAAGAAAGTAAAAGACAGAAAGTAGAAGAAGATGGAAGCAACACATTGGCAAATCACAATTTTAATCACCTAAATATCAGTGAAAAGAGGAGTGACCTCTTCTTGCAGTCAAATAGCAGTCAACCTTGGGACAGGGGAGTCATGACATTGGATGAAAAGACAGACAGCCACAGTCATCGGTTGAGGCCAGGAATAGAGGAAAATGGCAGCCATTTTTGGTGCCCTGACTGCAGCACTGAAAGACAGAAAAGAATGGGGCCAGACTTGGTGCGATGGAACAAAAGAATAAATGAGGGAGTAGAGGCAGAAGAGGAAATAGAGGAGAGGGGAATGAGGATAACAGAAAAGGAAAGGAGGATGCCTGGGAGTCAGCAGGGAATATTGAGCAGAGATATTCCTAACAAGTTTCTTTCTCATGGTAACATCAATTCTTCCTCTCATCCATGGAATGGAACCTTTGGTCAGAGACAAGAGACCCTCGCTGCTCATAGAGAGGTGAGGGAGGGCTACAAGACTGACATGGAGGGTAAGAGCAAAGCACATGATGCTTTACACTGCAGAGGCTGCCACAGGACATACAGACCATCAGAGCAGAACACAAGACAATGGAGGATTCACACCAACAAGAGAGACTCTGCTCTGTTTGATGGCTACCCATCTCAGCACAGAGAAGATGACAGGGGTAGGCATGTTAACCACAACCAGTTTGATATGATGAAGAACACAGAGTTGAGAAGAGAAACAAGAAATGTGACATTTGATTTGGAGAGGTTAAGAACCCTTGAGCACAGAAACAGTCAAGATGAGAGAGAGGAAGAAGAGAGGACTCTCAGAGATAAGGACAGAAGCAGAGCAAAAACACACAAAGCTAAAGTACAGTCAAGCCCATTACTGAAAGTTAAGCTGAACTTAAACCCACTACGAAAAAGCAAAGTTCATCCCAGGAGGAAAACTGAGCATGGCCACTCAGAGAAAAGTAGCTCAAAGAATAGTAAAGACAAAAGACAAAGTGGAAAAGAAAGAGGAGAGAGAGAGGGTAAAGGAAAGTCTGGTAAGAAAACAAAGGGCAGCAGCGAGAAAATGAAGAAATCCACTAAGACCAAAAGATCAACTGAGGATGGTGAAGAAGAGAAGGTCAAGGACAGGGGAAAAGCAGGACAGAAAAGCAAAAGGACTTCCAAGAATGGGCAAGAGGAGCAGGAAAGTACAGTAGGTAACCATGCTGAAAATAAACCCCTAGAGAACTCTGAACCTGGTGAAACCACCAATACTGCTGAACAATCAGCCTCTGCTATAACTGTTGAACAGGGACAAAACTTTCAGGGTGGGCGTAGTCAGTATCAGGGTGCTGGATTGGTTCTTGGAAGTGCACAGCTTTCCTTGCACCATCCCCTGTCCCTCTCTGCCACTAACAGGAATCATGATGTTAACATGTCCCTACTTGGTTCATCTGGTACACGACTGACTGGCAGTGGCCTCTCTCTTCAAGGAGGAAATTTATTGCTCAACACCATGGCCCCAGGATCTAATGCACTGTTCCCCAGCTATCCAGCTAATACAGTTGCTCCTAGTGTAGTAATCAGTGGGCCTAACATAGCTCCAAGTGGCACCCCAAACAACTTCAGCAGGCAAGCCGGAGTTGGCTTTGTGTCTCCAGCTACTTCTTTTCTTGCTAACACTGTACAAGCTAACCCTTTGGAACCAAGTTCAATACACACCTCTTCTCTTCACACCTCACAGCCTGTAGAAATAGCCTCGAGTTTAACAACAAACACAGCTGTTAATCCTGCAACTGGGCAGCACCTCTTGCAGAGCCAGCTGCCCTCTGACAGCTCTCCTCTTATAGCAGGAGAAAAGTCTGATCCAGTTCAGGGACTAGGCCTTCAGACTGGTAGAGGTGCACAACAGCTACCTCCAGAATCTCAAATATCCCAAACCAAACAGAGCATCACTCTCCCAACTGAGGCTTCTTCAAGTGTAGATGGTGTGACCCCCCTGGCTCCCAGACCAGAGACCCTTGCAGAGAATCTGTCAAATACTAACAGTCAGACAGAGACTGGGCATTTACCTGTCGAACCAACAGTCAGTATGTCTGCTGGGGTCGTGGCTGTAACAGAAGGCCATGCAGCAGGGGTGTCAGGAGACTTCATGCAGGCAGCAACTGTGTCTGTTTCAGGTATTTCTGCACCCAATATGTCTACCCAAAGTGTGGCTACTGCGCTGTTGCAGCAGGAGTACCTGTCAGAAGAGGGAGGGTCCTCCCCCAGAAGGAAGCTGAAGCTGGTCCTTCCTGAAAAGACATCCAGTCGGCCACCTACTGCACTGGAGAAGAAAATACGCTAGCTGCAGTTAATGCATGAAATTTTATGTATCAGTAGTGTTTTAAGAGAGTTCAGAAAAAACTTTATTATTTCAAAATGAGTTTCTTCTCAGAGGGTGCTAAATCTGTCTGCCAGAAAACATCATTTTGGCATTTTGCATGTTTTATACAAGTCTGTTGTGTTTCATTTTAAAAATTATGAACACTGAGTAAAAACTTTGCTGATCTTTTAAGCTGACCTTTGAGCTATTAAAAAAATCTTACCCCTGGATCCATTCAGTGACTGTGCCAGAGCTTTTGGCCACACCCAAAGATCTGCATCTACAAAAAATCTCAGGTATTCATATTTCTATCTTTCAGATGACCTAAAAGATTTTTTCATGTCATCTACAACTCAGGTTCAGTTGAGTAAGAATACTTGCCATTCATGTTTAGTTTCAAAATTCATTCTTGATCTTAGAAACTTGACTGAGTAGTCTGACCTTAAGATCCATTTAGAAGCTGCTCTTGGTTGAAGATGTTGTATGGTTAAAAGCACTAGAACAACTACTAAATGGACCTGAGATTGTTTTGACACTTGATGTTTCATAGTATGGTGTATTAATGAAGTTGTTATAAGATACACATTTAAGTATTGTTTTTTTTAAATTATAAAGTTAAAATTATGAATGCTCTAGGACACTAGCAGACGGCCTAAAGTTCAAGAACTGTGTCAATGACAGCAAAGTGCTGAATCACCTATAAATAACTAAGACAAAATTAAAAACAGAGATAAAATATATCTACAGATTACATCTCCTGAATAGTTTTCCATACAGTTCAGTGATGAACTGTCCACCTGAACAGGAAACAAACTGTAACAACAGTCACTTTGACCTCTTTGCTGATTGCAGCAGGTTGTCAAAGTATCAGTGTGTTAGATCTGGATTAGGTTTCTGTTTTGGCACCAGGAGAGCTGTTGGCTTTGCATTGGGTTTCACTGTTATACTGCTGACTTATAAATGATGACCACGGACAGGCAGCTCAACACTTAGAAAACCTTTACCATCTGGGCATCTAAGAGTTGGTGTTTTTCAAAAACCCTCTGCTGTGCAGGACCCAGACTCACACTAATCTGTTATACTGACCCACCTTTTCCTTGTTTCCATGCTATAATTAGATCATGGAGAAGGTATTTTATTCCATGATATCATATCAGCAGTCCTGCTAGCTCTCAGTGTTGCCTCTACATTTTTTAGAAGCCTTGTTTTTTGTTTTTTGTTTTTCTTGGAAGCATGCTAACAAAAAACAGTAGCTCAAAAACAGGAAGAACAGCATCCTCTTCCTGTTTTGTGCCATAGGCACTCCGACAGGTTTCTAATCCAAACTCAGTGAACAAAGTACTTTAATGAAAACAGAGACTAACTGATTAAAAAAAATATACATGTATCAATTTGAAACCTTCATTAATAGATTGTTTGGCCATCTGAGGGCGCTGTAACAAACCGTAGGGGTGAAAATATAACTATTATACTCCATGTACAGTTATGTTCATGACACTGCTTCATGACACATCAAGCAGACACTTAGCAACAATTACATAACAACAATTATATAAATGTTTCACTGTGATCACAGAACAATAAGTGGGAAAATACTAAAGCTCTGCAGTATAAACAGGAACTAAGTCAGATGACTCCATGGTCATTTCCCCTCATTGTTAATATATAAAAATATATATGCAGCTTTAAAAAACCCTCTACCCCAGTATCCAGTAACCCAGGCTTCTAAATCACAATTATGTTTTTTTGTTTTTGTTTTTTTTTGTCCTTTTACAAATTTTGACCTTTCATCACATAATTTTTCAACTATAGAAAAAGAACAAAGAAGTGGGTTTAGATTGTCATAAGGAACATTGCAAAATCCCATCTTAGTGCTTTCTTATATCTCTAGGAGATATATTGGAAACTGGATGTGAGAAGAATGTGCTATTTAAGTCGAAGCAAATAAGGAACAGGGTGCGGTTCTCTCTTGTTGCCACTGGGAAGCAGTATGTACCTGCTGACATAAATAGTGAGAGAGCCTGTTAAGCATTTTAACTGTAAGCTTTTACTCATTGAGGGGAGAAAATTTAAAAGGCAATTTCTAGAGACAAAATGTAATGAAAGCAGGGGAGTATCTCATTTCCTGTCCAGAGACTGTAGGCAATAAGACTGACAGAACAATATTGAACTGTTTTTTTGTTTGTTTTTGGCAATTTTGTATCATCTTCAAAAAATCAAATGTCAAATTATATCGTCACTTTAAAAAAGATTGTCATATAAAGTGTCATATTTTATGCAACTTTTTACAAAGGTCAAGAATGATTACTGGCAGTGATGGTAACCAGCATTGGGCTGATATAGAGAAAATAGTTGCACCTGAAGTATGAAACCTTTTTATATCAGAGATAAAACCTCATATATTAAAAAAGAGTTAGACAACAGAATTGATAGATATTATTAACTATCAGCCTGTACCGTGTGGACCACATCACCAACACCTCCTATTGTTACTAAAAATGTAACTGTGTCCCCAGGCACCTTTGTGTGAAATGCAAATGTTGAATGTAAGAGAAGAAATGCCTTGTGGGCTCTGACTCGCCCCCACACCCACTGCAGGCTTCTTTCTACTGAAAAACATGGAAATGTATATTAATGACTTGTGATTTCCAAAGACATAAAACTATTGGTATTTCCTCACCTCTGGCACAGCCCCTACTCAACATTATAACAGCACATATTGTCAGATTGATTATTAATCATATGACTGCTAGTGTCAATCTGACCAATTACCATCAAGATTAGGATAACTATGACATAGTAACTCCTGTTGTTTAAACCATAAACACATGGATGTATCACAGAAGATCTTACTTCTATAAGCAGCGCCTCTGTTACGTTTGAACACCTATTTTGACAACATGAACCAAAGCTTAAAGATGCATTGAGTCATAACAGAGCAGCTTTTATCATTATTGACCATTAGGGGGCAGGATTTCACAACAACCTATACATCAAACATAAGTGTGACACATTATTACCTTGTGAACTTCAGGTTGTTTGCAAGAAAACAGTTGGACGTTGAACAGCTGAAATATAGGACGTTTTTGCATATTTAATAGACGTGGAGCATCATTATCAACCGGAGCCGTGTTTCTGTAACTTTTCTAATACAGTATCCAATATCCACTCTCTTTTCGGCTCTGTTCATGGTCTCTATTAACCCCTGAGGGAAATATCAGGCTTTTTAGCTGCTAATTACTCCATTATGCTCATCAGCTAGTCCTTGACTGTGTCTGTCTGTTTGGTGCTCCACAGGTAGCACACGGTGTGTTTTCCAGAGCTCTTTTCACTAAAACAAGCTGCTTGTTGCTGGAAATAATTTCCATGAGAGCTGTGACACTGAACCATAAAACAACCAAAATTTGTGGAATATAAAACCAAGAGAAAAATGAGCTGAAAGGCTCTAAAGTGCTTAAAAGGACTGCAACAGCTGTGATCAAACTCTGTAGGTTTGAGCTAGCCATATCACATTACTAATTTGATTCAGAATAACATAAAACATACTAGAATTTAATGGCTTTTTTCATCATTTTTTTATTTTCAGACACAATAGCTCTCTTATATTTTTTTGTTTTTATACAAATCTGAGGAACATGATACAGTAAGTCAGTTATGTCTAACTTGTTTTTGTCTTTGAAATAGCATAACAACAAGGAAAACAGATAAAAATATCTTTTTATTGTGTCGCAACTATTAATTTTAGATCTGAATATCTGAAAATACAACCAGGTTGACTAAAGTGCTGTACATTAAAATAAATGAAATAATGTACAATCAAATCATTACACTGTAAATAAGAATAATACAACCATTGGGGCCAACGTGTACAGCTCTCAATCTATGTTAAAAGCCAAGGAGTGAAGGCAAATTTTAAGACATGATTTAAAAACGGACAGACTGGTGGCCAGTCTGATGATAGGCATTTTATTCCACACTGTTGGGGCTGTAGCTAAGAAAGCTTGGTCCCCCTTGTTCTCAAGTCCCATCTTAGGGGCAGCAAAGAGCAATTGGTCAGTGTACCTTACTACCATTGAGGGAACATATGTCCTTAAAAGATCAAGGCAATATAAGAAGGCACCAGTCCATATGAGCTTCAGAAAAAAACATAAACTCTAAAATCATTCCATGAACTTAAAAGGAGCAAGTGGAAGGAGGCCAGAACAGAGGGGATGTGGTCTTGCTTATGGGTTCCAGTAAGGAGATGTGCGGCAGCATTTTGTATCAACTTTAGGCAAGAAAGGGAAGCCTGGCTGACGCCAACATAAAGGGCATTACAATAGTCAAAGCATGTTGGAATTAAAAGGATGCATAACCCTGTCAAAATCAGTAAGAGATAAAAAAGGGGCTTGACCTTAAAAAGAAGCCTTAGTTGGAAGAAGCCAGATTTAAACCACACAGTTGATCTGTTTACAAAATTTAAAATTGCAGTCCATTTTGACACCAAGATTAGTTACAATAGGCTTGACATACAGTTCCAGGGGGGGCAGGTTAATTGAGAGACAAAAAAGCACCCCTGGTTATTAGAACCATGACCTCAGTTTTATTTTCATTTAAGTTTAAAAAGTGTAAGGACATTTGGGCTTTGATATCATTGTAACACTCAACAATATTTTCAAAGGGACCATCAGTTCTTTTTTTTGTTTTGTTTTGTTTTGTTTTTACTTGGTACATGACAATCGTACAGTGCTCTTTAACGTTAAAGAACAGGGCTTTTATACATAAATGAAAAGTATCAATGATATTACAAGGTGTGGAAGTTCCTAGAAAGAAAAACAAACAAAGAATAAATAAAATAAATATCAGAGGGAAGAAAATCAGCTGTCGTTCGGCTGACTGACAGTAAAAGTAATGTAGGACCAAAATGGTTCCCATTCTGGCGCTGTGGTACCATCTCTATTATTAAACTTATAAAGCATACATTCATATGGAGCAGTCTTTGTCATCATATTTACCTATTCTTTAAACTGTGGGCCTATGAGAGTTTTCTGACCATCAGTTCTTTTAATCATGCATATCATCTGAATAAAAATGGAAACAGATGGCATATCTTTTTAAAAAGGAACCAAGGAGAAGCAAATAAGAAGAAAATAGAACTGGCCCTGGAATCGAACCTTGGGGAACTCCACATGAGAGTGATGCAGAAGGTGAAGTAGAGCCACCAAATCTGACCCTAAAATCTCTCTCTGACAAGTAAGACCTAAATAATTCAAACTGTACCTTTAATCCCCACACAGAGCTTGAAGTGAGAGAGGAGGACACTGTGTCAAATGCAGCTGTAAGATCCGAAAACATAGAAATAGCAGAATATACAGAGTCAGTCGCTACTGATAGATCATTAAAAAACTCCAGAAAGTCAAGATTCTATGTTGTGAAATGCTTTAAAACCAGACTGAAACACCTCAAAAATACTGTGCATATCTAAAAAAAACTGCAGCTGTAGAAGAACTGCTTTCTCCATAATCTTAGAAATGGATGGGAGTTTCCAAGGATACAAGGATACAAGGAAGTTTATTAGTCATTATACAACAGGTTGTATAATGAAATTAAAATGTGGTTCCCTCTTGATTGATTAAATGATTGTATATTTAAAAAAAAATTTAACATGGAGGAGTGCAGATGGTGCATGAAGTAGTCTCACAGCCTGAGGGAAGAAGCTGCTCTGTAGTCTGGTGGTACGGCAGCAGATACTTCTGTATCTTTTGC